>VYZV01012939.1:84039-161966 GCA_013401275.1 Pandion haliaetus
GGGGATGCTTCGCTCCCCCGCGGAGCCGGGCGGAGGATGCTGTGCCCCCGCGGCCCCTCGGTGGGGTCGGGCAGGGGATGCTCAGCCCCACTTCTGCCCCCTGGTGGGGCTGGGCTCGGGGGGCTCTACCTTTTTTGCCTCCCCCCGGGGATATCTGCCCCCCACCTCCCCCCCATGAGGGGATGCTCTGCTCCCCCCGTGGGGCTGGGCCGGTGGGGCTTTGCTCCCCATTGCCCCCCGGGTGGGGCTGGGTGGGGGATGCTCTGCCCCCCGGGAGGGGGTGCCTCAATCCGGGGGTGCTTTGTCTCCCACCCCGTTACCCCTTGGAGGGGATGTTTGAGTCAGGGGGTGTGCTGAGATCCCCTGTTTCCCTTGGGTTCAATCTGACCTGGGGATATGCCGAGTTGGGTTGTGGGGGGCACTTGCTGTCTCCTGACATTACCCCCCAAGGCCGGGGAACTGAGCCAAGGGGTTGCTCATCCCCACACAGCGCTGGCCCCAGAGCAGGGGGCTGAACCAGGCAGATGTGCTGCCCCATCCCCGCTGGGTGTGCAGGCAGGAGGGATGAAGGGGTGGGCACATCCATCCCCCCGGAGGCTGTATGGTATGGGGGGGTGGGGGCAGTGATTCCTGTAACCCAGGAGTGGGGAGGGGGGTTCCTTTATTTTCAGCTGCTCTCTGCCCCTGGCAGCCCCCCAATATGGTCCCAGGCTGTCCCTTTGCACCTTACGCTGAAGGGGAGGGCAGGCATCCTGATGAGACTGGTCCTATCCTGGCCTTCTCCTGCTGCTCTGATTTCCCAGCGCTGTATCCTGCTGCCTCCCTCAGTACTATCTCCAGCCCTCGAGCATCCGTCCTGCGAGTATCCACCTAGTACTGAGCTCCGGGCTGTATCAGCTCCAGTGAGCATCTGCCTGGCACTGAGCTCCAGGCTGGACCAGCTCATGCGGACATTCACTAGATAGATGCTCGTGGGGCTGGTTCAGCCCGGAGCTCGGCACCAGGTGAATGCTCGCCAAGCTAGTCCAGCTCAGAACCGGTCAGATGCTCACCAAGCTGGTCCAGCCTTGGTGTTGGCACCGGGCAAATGGCCACTGCGCTCGGGCCTGGACCAGCCCAGTGAGCATCTAGCCAGCTTGGCTAGCTCCAGCTGTGCTCATACTGGTTCCCATCCTCTGTCGGCTGGTGCCGTCTTGTCATGGCCATGGCAAGCTGCCTCCAGACACTGTGGTTTTCTCCTGAATAACACCAGCCGTTTAAGGGCTTGTTTATCCCCTAAATTGCATCATTATAACAGCAATTGGCTTAGGAAGCTGGGTTTTGTTAAAGCTGTGCAAAACCTTCTGGGGACATCCTGGTTTTGGCCAAGTCAGGGTTGGCAAAATAATTCATTTAAGCTCATTTGCCACCATCTGCTTGTACGCTGGAATGAGGTTCTGGTGCATTTGACACCACTATGCCACTTCACAAGCATGAGCTGGTACAGAGACAAGGTGTGAGCTGGAGTTTGGTACCTGGATGAATGTGCCTGTGTGGTTCAGGAGTTTCTTGGTTGTGGTGCTGCCTGGGCTTTAGAGGAGATGGTGTCTTCGTAGCTCTGATGGTCTGGGAGTCTCAAGTATCTGTGCTCTTGGGGAAGCCACAATGTGCTGCTCCCTGTGTTTCAGGACGGTGCTGGTTGGGAAGCAGGACTGATCTCTGGGGACTTCCCTGAAGATTTGTCAGGGAGCCGCCAGCACAGGTCACTGGTGCTGTCCCCCCAGGCACCTGGAGATGCTCAGGTGCATGGATGACTTTCCAGCTTCGGTGCTTGCTCTTCCTGCATCTCTTTCCCAGGAGACAGACCGGAGCTTGTCTGGGACCTACATCACCAGCTGGAGGGTAGGGGGGAGCCCCTAAACTGGCAGGTTCCCGAGACACTGGTGGTGGGACTGATGGACAGATCCAGATTTTCAGGGTGGCCAGCTCATCTGTGGCTTGGAAGATGTGGGATTAAACGACTCATCCGTCTCTGTGCAGCTTTCTGGCTTCGTGGCAAGGGTGAGTGGGTCTGCTCTGCACTGGTGGCTTGGTCCAGCTGGGCCTTGGTGCTGGCCGGCAGTTGAAGCGCAAATGCTGGGGGATTGAACATGCTGGAGATTTGGGTTCCTGCCTGTCTCAATTGTCTCAGAAGGTGCCGGGAGTAAAAACCACCCTGAAAACCTCTTTGTCTGTATCTTTTGAGGGTGGTTTTTGCAAGCATTGCCCTTTTGGGCAGCTCCTGCTGGGGTTCAGGGGGATAGTGACAGGGAAAGGGACGAGGTTGGTGGTGTGAGGAGGAGGGGGCTGAGTGAGTGCGAGCTGGGCAGGTGATGGGGTTGTGGTGTGCTGGGTGGGGAGATTGTGGCCGTGAGTCAGTGCTGGGAAAGAACCCGACACTGTGTTGGAGGCGGGAGTTTGCACTGAGTCTGGGGGAGGCAGCCTTGGAGCCTCAGAGAGTACTGAACCCAAACTGGGACCCAACTGGAAATGCTTCTGGAGGTCTCCACTCTCTGGGGACAACTTTGGCATGAGTGTCTGTCCACTGCCTGAGCAATGCCATTCCACGTTTTCCAGCAAAGCAAAAAGATACTTTAGCAAACCTTGAAACCTTATTTTACAATTAATTTCCTCCTGAAGAATGCTTTGGTGAGTCTGAGGTTTCCCAGATGGCTCCCAAAATTGAGCTGGGAAGTCTCTGGGCTATTAACTGGAGGGGAAGGGTGTTGGATCCATTGCCCAGCTTTCTTCCTAGAGAGGTGTTAAATGCAATAACAACCCCCCACTTTACAGATGTTTTCAGCGAAATGCCAAGTGCCAAGTGGGGGGGTGACGATCCTGACCAAGGGTGAGGGGTCTGGCATGGGCTCCACAGGTGGGTCCAAGCCCTGGCCAGGCTCCTGAGGGACGTGGTTGGGAGTTTTCAGCACTTAAAGGGCTCCTCTGTGAGCAAATGATGCCGAAAGGCTTGGAAGTGGGTGCACGTGTGGGTGTGCATACATGAGTTGGCATTTGGGAGGGAGGAAGGGAAAATATCACATGAAACAACTGCAGCATTGGGGGACAGGTCTGCATTTGGGCCCATCTGGAGGAGAAGTAGTGAAAAATGATTCAAGGCACTTTGCTTAAAAAAGTTGTGCTGATATAACTGGATTTTACTTCTGTTTGTGCTGTGGTCAAGCAGGTTAAAATCCTTGTGGGGACATCATAAAGCCCTCCATTTAATTACATGGTGAGGATGCCCTAAGGAGTGAAGTGGGTGTTCATCTCTCTTATTTTTGTGCAAAGCCGTGCATGGAGCAGCCCTGCCTGCCCCTCAGTCCCTGTGCAGCACTGGCAGTGCAGCAATTTCCATCCCACAGCAGGGAGGTGGAGGGGTCTTGGAGCTAGGTGCCAAACCTTCTCCAAAAGACAGGGCCAAAAGTCACTGGCCAGGAAGGGATTGACCCTGTGTTCTCCAAGTTGCCCTTCCTTTCCTGAATCTCCACCCTGGTGTTTTAAATCAGCTCATGTGTCGCTGTCTCCAGCACTGTAATCCTGCAGGACTGACAAGGCTGGAATTTATCTGAAATGCAGATATTTTTTTTTTTCAGCTCCTGGTTTTCAGTGTCTGCCACGCTTCTCTTAGCAAGCACGAGGAGGTACCGGCTGGGTGGCTGCCTTTAACTGCATCAAAAAAGAAGAAAACAAGTGGCAGATGAGAGCTCATTTCCCCCATCCTCCTGTCCATTGCGACCGATTTCCAGGAGAGGGCAGTTCCCAGGGTTTTTTGCTTCATGATGCCTTTCTCTCCTGCAGCCTCTGAGCCAGCATCAGCTGTGCTGAGCCCCTGCCTCTGCGTGCTGGCGGGTCATGGAGGCAGTGCCACACCAGGAAGTGCCGGGGCATGGGGCCAGCTCCTCTGCAGGGAGGTGAGACGTTGGCAGCGTGCAGCCAATTTCTTTAAATAGTGAGCGCTGTGCCATGTGGATGTGCAGCAGGGAAGGATGCTCTTCCTGCCTGGTCTCTCCATCCTGCCTCCTGGAGGGGAGAGGATCCATTGCCAGGGCAGGATGGCACAGGTGGGGAAGGGACCCCCTCCCAAAAATGCTGCCCAACCACCAGGTGCATTGATTTAAAGCTCTCATTTCCACCCTTTCTTGGTAGAAATTAATTTTCTGCATAATTATGGATGGGTTTTACCTCCCTAGCTAGCATCGTTCATGATGCAGCTAATGTGTTGGGACAGAAGAAATGCACTGCTGCGGGGCTGACGGCCATGTGGTGCCCTGGGGGTATTTGATAGCCAAGAGGTAGGAGCTGGGCTCTACATCAGATGGCTGGAGCCTGAGGAAAGGGGGATGTTTGGCCACACTGCCAGCCAAACGCTTACCTTTCCAGGAGTCTCATTAGTACAGTGCATCTTCAGAAGGATCCTCTCCTCCTAAAGCCTGGCCTTTCTGGCTTCCAAAATCGAGAAGGGTGTTTATAGCCTTGATGTGGCATTAACACAGGTGTCATAAACCTGATCTCAAGCTTAATCATGAATTAAATAGGCTTGGTGGTGGTGCCTACTACTATTCCCCATGCAGAAATTCATGGTGCCAGGGGCTGCAGTGAGGGGAAAGATGGGCTTGTACAAAGTTTACAGCCTCAGTAATCCAGTTAATCTGCCCTATAATTGAGTGCCTGACAGCTGTACTAACTAGATCTTGGCCTCTTTCTAGCATCCCCCCCAAACTGTTTTGCAGGAAGGAGTCAAAAAGGTCCAGAGGTTATTTTTGGCTATGGCTGATTTATTCACATGCTGATCAGCCAGGAGAGGAAGTTATTCTGGTCCCAAACTGTCCCACATAATGCACAAGTACCTTGTGCGAGTGTGATTTCTCTGGGCGAGGTTGCAAGATGACATTCTCGTTTGGGGGAGTGAGCTTTCATAAAGCACCTTGATGGCTCATTGTCCTACGAGCCCACTTGGGGAGCTCAAATCAGGCCAGAGCCTCACAGCCAGGGGATACGGGCCCTGCACCCTCCTGTTCTTGGGGGACAGACCTGAGCCCTGTGTCCCTGGGGTGGTGGAAAACACTGTGCCTTGAAATTCCTGCTCCATCCAAGGGAGCACCCAGCTAGATTGTGGGTCTTCTTGGGTGAGACCTGGGTTTGGGAAGTGCAGGGCAGCGTTTCAAGGCTCGTTTGGGCAGGGCATCATTTAGAGGCTCTGGAAGCATTGTGGTGTCTTGGCCAGTTTCTCTGCAGGATGAGGTAGCTGTGGTGCTGCTGAATATCTTCTCCCTGTGTTTGCTTTCCCTGGTGTGCTGCAAAGCTGAGCTCCCCACTCTCAGGAAGGGGTGGAGGAATGAAGTGTGAGGGTGGCACAACAAGATCCTGCTTTTCTCCTGTGTCTGCATGAGAGATTGTTTCCATGGGGCTTCCTGGTGTTGCCACAGCTGGTTCCTGGCCAGGGCTAGTGGAGGTCAGCCAGGATGGGCATCACTGGGACATGGCACTGCTGGTGCTTTTGCCATCCCATTGTGCCAGTAACATGTTTCCCACCCCAGCTGAGGATGGCATCGCTGTCGGCTGCATCCCCCTGCAGAGGTGCTGGTTACAGCAGAGATCCTGTTCTTGTGCCACCCTCATAGTTGCTGCGGGTGTCAGCGGTGGCAACGTCCAACCATGGATGCACTGCTGGCATGGGCGAAGGAGGACCTGATCCTTACATCTTCTGCAGCAAGGAGGCAGGCAGGGCCGAGTCTGCATGGCAAAATTGAGGCGGGCATTTGGGCTAAGGCAGGCTGGGGAGGATTGCAGGAGGCTTTGCTCGGGCAGAGGAGCTGCGAACCCAAGCCCCTAAAGGACCTGTGGAGGTGTTGAGCAAACCAAAGTTTGACTGCTGCTTTGCTGCTTGGAAAACCTGGCTGTGCTAGAGAGTGGATGGGTGGAAGTTCTGCAGATTCTCATCTGAGGGTTGCTGTCCTAGCTCCTTGCCAGCATCACAGCACCTGGAGGCAGGTGCCTGCAGCTTCGTTGGGACACAGCGGACAGTGGGGTTTCTAAAGTCACTGCCAGCATCCCTTGGAGAGACACCTCCCTGAACCCTTCCAGCAGCTTGGGCTCTCCAGTCACCATGTGCCGAATACCATGGCTTAACTAATTTTAACCCATTAAGTGTTGAATTGGAGCCAGAAGGCTTATCTCTTCTGATCTGAGCTGTTTTTCCTTTGAGCCCAGATCCAGAAAGGGTTTCCTTTGCTGCTGTTACCTGTCTGATATCCAGGTGCACCACCCAGAGAGCAGCTACCGTCTGATGGAGAGAGAAGACTTCTCTTTCTTCCTCCCCAGCATCAAAACCTGGATCATAATCACTTGATTATTGCCAACACTTTGGGGCTGCCATATTAAAAAAAGAGCAATTTTTTCCCCCCTTTTGATCATCTGCTTCTAGTTAATTTAGTTACAAGACTTTTGCAGTGGCCATTTTTGGAGATGGCAATCGGAGCATCTCTGGAAGCAGAAATGGCTTTCGTTCTGTGTCCCCTTTGTATTTACACATATATAAAGCAATTTTGTCTCTTAAAATGAAACTGAAATAAGCCCCCATTGCTGATCACTGCATGGCTCTTCATGAGTGCTGGTGTTGCTTTCAAATCACACATCGTCAATAAATCTACTTCTAACTGCCCTGCAGCAAATGGCATCAGCCTGCACTTTGAGATCTCTCCCACACGAACTCCCGCTGCCTAAAAATACCAGCGTTTTAATTCTAAAATGACTTGGCTATTGTACAGCCACCATTTTTTATTTAAATATTGCTGCATGGCTCAGTGCAGGACATCTGTTACGCTACAAAGGGTGAAACTCTGCTCTTGAGATCTGGTCTTTAAGTAATGCAGTGGCTGTGTCAATCTTTGGGGTAAATGAACATTTATTACTTTTACTCTCTGTGCTGTGAGGTGTGTTAATCAGGGGTGCAGCGGTGTTCAGGGAAGCAGGGTCCAGGAGGGCAAACTCACCCCTGATGTGGCATCAAGAAAAATACCCCCCAAAATTCATTCTTTCACCAGAGATGGACCCTCAGTGGCTGCCAAAGAAATTGCCATCATTGCTGGTGACCTTCCCAGGGAAGGGCTGGCCTAGTGTGCTGGCAGTGGCTAGCGAGGGCTGTTCCCATCTCAGGACAGGGCATGGGAAAGGCACTTCCAAAACCCCTTCCAGCCCATCACAGGAGCCCTTCAAGCCCCTGAGCTGTACCTGTCTCAAGGAGAGCAGAGGTGAACATGCCTGTCTGGCCAGCATTACCCACGAGAATGCTCTTGTGTCCAAATAGTTGCATGTATTAGGAGCTGTTAAAAAGGCAGTGTACTGCACTTCATCCCTGTTAACCCTCCATGTGTGTGTCCCAGGTGTCTAGTCTATCCTCTTTGCAGTAAATGTATAATTTACATTTACATGTCTGGCTTTGAGGAAGGGGACTGACTGCTTTGGTTTGAGCAGCTGGGTCTCTCTTTAATGGGTGAATGTGGAAGGCATGCTGGTGTTTTCAGTTCATACAGGGCACTTGGCAGACCAGTGTATAACTCAGAAGCAAGCAGGCTTTTTTCTCCAGCAGATTTCAGCCTCTTGACCTTGCTGGCAGGGCAGGGAGAGCTCATTGGTTGGTCTACAAATGAAGCCAAGGCCTAATGTCACGTGCTGTGATCTTGGGGTGAAGCAGCAAACTGGTGTACTGGCTTTGTGACATTGGGGGATTTTGGAGCAGTGCTGGATGCAAAGGTGTGTGAAATCTGAAGTTCAGCATAGCTGGGTGGTGCTGAGGCTATAAAACATGAGTGATGCTCTAAATGGATGTGTTTCTTTAGGAGAATTTGGACTGAAGGTATTTGGATTTTCCTCTCTCCGTCTCCATGCAATAAACCCTTACACTTCTGGGGGAGTTCACTTCTGAGCTGTAAATGCATCCTGGGGCAGTGGGTGAGCACAGGCATGAGGCACACACACAGATAACGGGGTTAGCTGGTAGCTAGGAGTCCTACACCCTGCTGCAATATGGTCAAGCCATGGATGCAAGCATTGATAATTCCCCCAGTCTTGCAAAAAAAAAAAGTATATTTTTGAGGCCGAAAAGCTGAGGAAACGAGCCACCAGCCCCACGTAGATGGCAGGCTCTGGCTGCTTGGTTTCCTCCTCTCTCCATTGCAAGTAGGAGGAAATCCAGCCACTGGAGATGCCAGGGAGGTACTGCCACTGCCCTGGTGGGGACAAGTGTAGTAACCCATCAGGAATAGCCACCCTGGTCTGTCAGACCAAGATGTGGCAGATCCTCCATCACTCAGTGCCTGGTCTTCCTCCTTCCAAGGACTCTTGGCTCCACATGGGCTGACCTGGTGTGCCCCAAAATGCCAAAAACCTGTTGTGGAGGAGGAAGCAGAAGGATCTTCCCATGCTGCTGCCTTCACCCTGAGCTTTTTTCGTCCTCTCTCCTTCAGCGCGGGTGTGTACACAAGGAGAGTGACTGTGGGTCAGCTCCCACATAGTCACCGGTGAGCTGGAAATTTGCCTGAGCCTGTTCTCCCAAAAGTGTGAGATTTTGCAGGGCTTATCCCCAAATGGTAGGGAGTTGCTTATGAGCACCCAGGTTAACCAGTCTCTTGGGCAGCTGGGACATTCAGGGTCTCCTTTTGCCCCTTTCCATCCACATTGGCTTGGACTGATGCTGATGCGCTCTGAGGCAGCTGCCAAGTGCACTTGGTGGTACCCGAAGCTTTCGTAAATCTGTGAGGACTCATGGACACAGGACGAGTGTGCTAACAACACCAGTAACCAGAGAAGGCTGGCTGGGGAGAGCTGGTCCAGACTGGTGGTGGTAGGAGGATGCTGCTAAGGAGAAGGCAGTGGTGGCCACTGTGACAACTTTGTTGCCTCCATATCTTCCTCTGAAGATGATGATCTGAGTTTGAAAGAGTCCAGCCTCTGCGTAGCCACAGCTCCCAGCTCCCTGCAGCCTCGACCTTGCTTGGGAAAGGAGACACATGCGGTTTGGCTCTTGCTTCTTGTTGTTTTGCAAAAAGTGAATGTTGTCAGATTCAGAGCAACTCTGGCCATATTGTGTGCATATTAATGTGGAGCCAAAGCAAGGTTCGGCACACGTGTGTCTGCCTCCGTGGATAGCCATGGTGGGAGCTGGGTATGTGCATGTTGGGGTCCCTGCTGGGGCAGGGTTTGGAGGGATGTTACCTGCAAATGCAGCTCATGGACAGCTGGGGAAGCGGTGGAGAGAGATGTCAAGAGGGGAGGCTGCTGCGGGGAATTGGAGTCACTCCTGCCTGCAAAACTCTTTGCATTGCTGCTTGTGAGATGCGGGAGGGGCAGATCAGTTGGGGAGGGCCAGCTTGTCTCTGCACTGGGAGCCCAAAAGGGGCTTTGTGTCAGCACTAGAAGAACAAGAGCAGCATGACTTCAGCTCAACCTCCTAGGCTGGGATGGAGCTGCCTTTGCTCTGGAGCAGAAGCCAGCGAGCCCGCAATGCTGCATGACACTGATATAGCCCAGACGCTCCTCTCCCTGGCTGTCACCGCAGCAGCCTGAAAAAGCCAGGGCTGTGCGAGGCTGCACTTGCCTAACATGGGCACTGGCTGCTGCCGGCTACAACTGGCAGCTGCGGCTTTGCTCAGCCCCCGCTGCAGATGCTCTGGCTCAGCTCCTCTGAAGGTGCGATGGTCCCTGGAGGGGTTAGAGGCGTGAGTGTTCCCTCACAGGGTGATGCTTGCAGGGATGCTGGAGGGACTGCTTGATTTGCTTTTCCACTCAGGATTCTGGCAGCTGGATTCCTGGCCATGCTGATGGCACTGCAAGTATGCTGAGAAAGCAAGGTAACATCCATGCTCCTCTCCTCAAGCAGTCAGAGCAGGCACCCTGTGACGTGGTACAGTGGCAACGTGGCCCGGGGGTGGCAGGAGAGCGGGATGAAGGCCTCTGTACAGGATGCTTCAAAATATGGAGACATTTAACCATGGCTCCTAGGGGACTCGCTGGTCTGTGGTGGGGTGAGGCTAGCCTGGGACTGCCATCTCCTGCAGCTGCTATCGCTTTCCTCACTGGCACAGTCTCTCAGCACCCCAAATTTCTCACAGGTCACCCCAGGCACACCTCCAGAAGTCAGCCCACCACTTTAGACACTAGGGTGACTTTCAGGAGCAAGCAGAGCCGTTCTCAGGTGCTTGCTCCGCATCCCACTTGTTCTCCAGCTGTTCGGCTTCCCCCATCATATTCCTGATCTCATCAGTCCTTATATCTCTCTAGGTGAAGGCTTTTTAATAACATATGACGTTTCAGCCATTTTTGAGTCATTTCCTTTCTTCTACTCCAATTTTCTTCCTCTTCTTCATAACTAGGAAGCCTTGCTTTGTTCTTGGCCAGAGGGGAGATGTGTGTTATTGCCTCTGTTATCATATTCCAGGGGGTTTGATCATGTTAATGAAAATCCTTCTCTCTTTCTGTTGTGTGTTGCTTCCAATCCCATCTTCTTCAGCCTGCTTCTTTAAGGAAAGGAAGCTAAAGACCTTGTGTCATCACGGCCTTTTCTCTTCCCGAGCTCACTCTCAAACTTGTTGGTCTCTCTTAGCAAATCTGATGGGGTGGAGAGCTCGAAACACCCAGGGGCTTGTGATGGCTTGTGGGGAGGACCGAGCCCGGCAACGCCCTGGAGGGTCACTGTGCAAGGGACCGGTGGTGGTGCCTCAGGCTGGGGCTCATTGCCAAGAGGACAGGGCTGTGGATCACACTGGGAGCAAGAAGAGCATAGGGGCTGTGCCCCCAAGCCCGTTAGCTGGGATGACAGGCTGCATCGCTTAGTTATTTTTGCTGCCCAGCTGCTTTTCTTGTGTTCAGGAAGGGAGCCAGAGGAGGAGAGTCGCTCTAGCCTCACAAATGGGGTGTTAGTCTGGGTTTTGAGAAACCTAGGCTGTGTTTTCAGCTGCAGAGTTGCGCGTGGCTGTGCTTGAGGGCTCTTCCTGCAGCAGCAGGAGCTGCAGCTGGTTTAAGCTAATCTGTTGGAGTGTGAACTGCAGTGACAGAGGAGCCAGTGGAGATTTTCCGCTGCTGTCCATGCTACAGTAGGGAGAGGTGGTAGAGCTTTTCCAGTGGATGCTACAAAATCTGTTTCCCTAGTAGTGACTTGGGGACTGTAGCACTACTGGCAAGGGAAATCTTGGGGGTCTTGAGAGAAGCATAATGTGCAGTCAGTAGTTCAAGTGCATCAGTGGAAAAGGACCAAAGTGCTTCTCGGTGTGTCCTTGGAGCTCATTGCCCTTTGCAACAAGGGATAGGGTACCTCATGAGCATGTCCCCTCCTTTCCCAGCCTAGCCTGGGGAGAGGGATCATGCCAGGGTGGGGAGGAGGGTTTGCTGAAGCCCTGCAGCATGGAGATGCTCTGCCCAGGTCTTACAGTGGGGAAGCAACCTGTCTGCTTTGCAATTTAGCCAGTGACTTAGCTTTTCTGTGGGTGAGTTACTGCTCATTGGCACCAAGTCATGTAGAGCTGTGCTCTGAAGGTTTCACCCTCGCTGTGCTGTGTCCTTCACTTTGCATGTACTTCTGGTATTTCTTTTCGGCAACCTGTTCTGCTGTTCTCTCTTCAGCCTTTGTCCCTCAGGCCTGGAGCCTTGCTGAACCTCATCATGGTCCCTGCCTAGTCCCTCTGCTGGAGAAGGAGATTGGGCTTGCCATCGGGAGCCATGCCTCATTCTCTCTGCCTGGTCCCAGCAGGCACAATAAGCAGGGTCCTTGCCAGGTCCCCATGGGCTCCCTTCTCCTAGGGGATCCCCAAACATGTGATCCACTTAGGGGGGACGCACAGCAGTGTCTCTGTGTCGCAACTCATGGTGCATCCCTTTCACCTTGCTTGGCCCCTCCACCTACTTGTGGTCTGTTGGGTAAGAAGGCTTGATAGTAGGAAGACAAGACCAGCCTTGATGCCACCATGGTCATGCATGAGGCAGATGTTTGGAGTGTGTTTTGGAGCTAGGTTTCTTAACCAGCTGTGAGACATGGATAAAGGTAGGAGAAGGGCTTGGCAGTGGCCTCTGCTCAGGAGCTGGGTGCTCACGTGGTTTCTTTCCCGGAAAGGTTTCGGTTTTCCTTTGTTCTCTCCAACCTCTCTTTTGATGGTGGTGACATGGGCTCTGCAATTGAGGAGATCCCAGCTGAATAATCCACTGAGGAAGCTGCTAATTTGAAGACAGGTCTGTAGTAATTAAATCATTATCTGGAGGGAAGTAGAGAAGAGATACCAAAACAGGGCTAATTAAAATCCAAACCCAGGATAACTTGGGCTTGGGGTCAGAGCACAGTGTAGTCTGTTGGGGATGTCTTCATGTGTAATTGCTTTTCAGAACATCAGTCCCACCAGAAAACCCATCTGTTCCCCCTCACGAGACCAAGACTGACCCAGAAGCCCTCTTGTCTTGTCCTGTCCCATGTTCCTCAGACCAGACACAGCTAGAAGATGGCAATATGCTTTGCAAAGGGCAGAGGAGATGGTGAGACCCAATCTGGGAGGGTATTCAGTTCTTGGGCGTCAGGAACTAGATTTCTCCATATCTCTGGCAGATTTAGTCCTTATCTTCTTTCAGCCCTAAGGCTTGGCCACTGCTCTTTGGAAGTCACTTGAGATCTAGGAGCAAAGTGGGCTCATATCTATGCCTACTCCATGCGTAGAAGGATTTGGACTTACAAAGGTGCTATGGGGACCCAGTGCCTGGGAGGAAGGTGGCTTTGGCTGTAGGGAGAGATGAGTCTTTTTCAGGTTGACTCTATGTCTGGGATGAGAGCACCTTGGGAGAGGTTTTGTGTGCTGCATCACCTGTAAGGATGCAGTGCATTGCTGGATATGAGTGCAACCCTGGAGTTATCCTGGGGTGTCAGCTCTGAGCAGATCCAAATAGGTGGAGGTGGCTCTGCTGAGCTGAAACATGATGATCAGCAGATATGGTTGTGATGTTGGAGGGGAGAAAGGGTCTCTGGCCAGCACTTCATGCTCTGCCATGATGATGGCAGATGTACAGGGTGCCGTGAATGCTTTGCCTGAGGCTAGTTGCACCTGAAGTCAACCACATCCTTCAGCAGGGCCAAGCGCTTTGCAAAGCACAATGCATAAAAATCCCACCTCCCATTTTCAGGATGCTGTGTCCAGGGTAAATTAAATCTTTTTGAGCTCCTGCACTGGGTGGATTTCTGCATCAGGGAGGTGTTGCTGCTCTGTCTGCATAGACTGAAGGTCCTAATGTGGGTAGCAAGGTGAAACCCAGCAGCAAGCGTTGCTTCAGATGAGGTGGCCTTGAATCACTGTATTTCATCAGGGAAGGGCTTGCAGCTGTCCAAACCAGGCCACTTCCAAAACTGGTTAAGATAAATTTGTGCTTTTACCTAGTGGAGACAAGGTCAGAGAGCTCTGTCTATCGAGCATGCACGTCCTGAGCATCACTTGGTGAATGCACTTGTAGAGGTAGAGGTTATCTCAGGTGGGCTGGTGGCTGCAGGTAGCATCTGGTCTTGGGAAGGTTGGAGGAGGGCATGGCACTGGAGGCCGGGCAGGGAGCCACTTCTGCTCGGGTGAGCATCCCACCAACCCTGACACATGGGGTTTTTTTTCCCCCTACATTGCCGTGGAGGGACTGCAGCATTGCAGCAGCACAGCACTGGCACTGCAACAGTGACATGGTGGATCTCAGGGACGGGCTGCTTCAGGCTGAACCATCCCTAAGCCAGTGCTGGTGGAGCTGGGTTCTGCTTGGTACATCTGCAGGAACAGGGCACTGTAGGATGCCCAGGGTCCAAAATTGCATCATAAAGAAGCCAGAAATTTAAAGCTGTCTGCAAAAATGGTCACTAAACCTTCCAGAAAATGTTGGCTCAGCTGCTGTGCTTGAGTTGTGTGTGGAGAGGGACTGCCAACCCCATGTGCATCCTGTTGGCTTGTGAGCTTTAATATGCTGCTTGCTTTTTAATAGAGAGGGCCCACGACATTGGCATCTCAGGCAGCAGATGTGTTGCCAACGCACATCGGGTCATCCTCTTCCCTTCATCCCCCCTCCCAGGATTTTAAGGTTTCCTGGCCACCATGTTTTTGGGCACCCACAGAAGCACTGCTCAAACAAAGGGACTAGGATGGAAACCACCACACCTGCATCTCTTCCAGCCAGTCGTGCACCAATGTAATTGCCTACATTTAATTTCTTTAAAAGCCTGCTGAGCTGCAAATGTGGTTCCCCCCTCTCCTGGTGATGACTCACATGGATCAGCCAAATCCTGCTCTCATCTCCTCCTGGGGTGGTTCAGGGGATCATCACTGGCACCAGTGCTTGACCAGAGGGCTACTTGCCGTAACTCAGTGTGTGCGAGAGCTCCTTGAAGTGCTGGGGGGCGATTGCAAAGTGCTGCGTTGAGGCTCTTTGTGCCAATAGGTGTGATGGGGGTGGGTGCTTCTTGGATGCCCTTTGAGGGTGATGGACAGAAACACAGGCCAGGCTCGATGATGGCATGGTTGGGGCCACCACCTTTGCAGTCTTGTTGGGTGAACTGGGCATGGCCGTGGGACCTTGCGGGAAGCACAGTGGGGACAAAGGCACGAGCTCCTGGGGCTCTCAGTGCCAGGCACGGGGCTTTGCTCAGGGTGCACTGGGTGCAGCTGGCAAGGATGTAGAGCTCACTGCATTAGCTTAGCTCCACAGAACTGCCATTTTAAGAGGGAACGAGTTGAAAATTGAGCTGAACTAATGCCCAGCGCGGCTTTTTGTGGCGATAAATGCTCAGATGAGATCTCTGCTGACACAGAGAAGAGCTGCCATCCCACTGCAAACCACATCAGTCCCCACGCTTTTTGGAGGAATTTTGTGTTAGTTCCCTCAATTTGAAGCTTATGTCTTTTCTCAAATCCCTCAAACCAGGAGAACAGTGCTGGGGCACTGTATTTCCTCTGGCTGGTCTCTCTGCTCATCCAGTGTGGTGCTGAGCATCCCTAGGCCGAGTGCTGGTGCAGAGGAACAAGGATGAAGGCGGTGCTGGGCGGGCACCCCTGGGACTGTGGCAAGCAGGATGGGTGCCAGGATCACCGAATGGGCATGGTGATACCATGGGCTGGAGCATGCTTACTTATCCCTGGATGCCTCTCAGTGCCAGCACATTCACTGGCCTGTTTGGGGACATCTTGAGGGGATGGTTGCCCTGTGGCACCCCCGTCCCTCCCCACTGACACACCCAGGCTCCCAACTGGGATGGGAACCCCATCCCTGGTGGCTCGGCCGCTGGCACACTGGGACCGCACTGGGTAAGGAGCTGGCTGATGTCCATGGTTGCTCTGCCCTCCAAGCCACCTAGTCCTGCTCCACTTGTCTGGGCTGCAGGAGGTAGCCTTTCTGCCCCATAAGCCATGGGGTACTGGGTGCTAGTTAATGAAGAGAGAGGAGAAGGAGGGGGCTGGTGGAGCTGAGTGAAGCCCTTGGGGGCTCTGCTCAAAGCTCCCTGCTGGGTCTAACGCAGCTTATGACATTCACAAAAAGCTTGGTTTGTTCTTCCTGATCTCCAGTACTTGGGATCTCTGGAGGGAACTGGACTTCTATATCCCTTATATCTTTC
Source organism: Pandion haliaetus (assembly GCA_013401275.1). Lineage (NCBI taxonomy): Eukaryota > Metazoa > Chordata > Aves > Accipitriformes > Pandionidae > Pandion > Pandion haliaetus. The sequence goes on from VYZV01012939.1 coordinate 99,668, forward strand.
TTGTGGACTATGCCTAGGAGGAATGAGCTCCAGATGGAGCTTTTTCCATAGCAGGGTATTTTTGAGGTGCTCTCTATCAGCCATTTTTCTGGTGGCTAATAAGGGTTGAGCAAATTCCACCATTTTCTTGAAGGGGAACAACTTGGATTTTCCTTCTCAACTCAGTTCTCAAAGCACAGCATCTTCAGGACCTCCGTCTCGCTGGTGCAGTGAGCTGGGAACATAGTCCTCTGCTTCATGGGATTTGGAGACATGCAGAGTCACCACCAAAAACTCCTTCTTGCAAGAAACAAGGCTTAAAATGCAAGACAAATGCAGGAGAGGCCTTCCTGCAGCACTGTCCAGCTGAGGCCAGCACTTGGTGCTTTCCTGCTGCTATGGCTGGAGGCTGTGTGCCGGACAAGCTTCATCTGTGGGCTGATTTTGCTTAATGAAGAGTTTGGGTTGAAGTTGTGGACTTGCTTGATGCAGGTTAGACAGAAGCAGACAGAGCTCTAGTGTCTGCCTCTTGCCCCCAGCCGCCTTTTAAATGTCACTGTCCTCAGATGTCCCCGCACGGCTGCTTCTGCCATGCCATGCCATGTCCTGTTACTTGCCATGAACTGCAGGGATGAGACACCGGGAGCTGACACCCAGCTGCCTGGGCCCTCTCAGGCACAGGCACCATGGGAGCGGCAGCAGGGTTATTCCAGCCTGGGCTGGGGACAGACGGGGGCCATGCTGCAGTTTGTCTCCATCTCTGCTTGCTCCTTACTGGGACCAGACCTGCCTTCTATGCTCCTCCGCCGGCTTCATCCACCCCTTCCAAACCACGTCAGGGGCAGCCAAGATGCCAAAGGACCATGACTTGGCCAGGGGAGGCTGAGGTTATCCCCGGCATGGGGATGCTTGCGGGGAAGAGCAGGTTCCAACCAGGCAGGGATTTAACCCCACGATCCTGCCTTGCCCTACATGGAGCTGAGCAACCACAGCTCTGAGATGCCATCCACCCACCCACCCACATTTCCCGGTAGGGGTGGAGATGCATGGGGTGTGTCTGGGTTATTTTTCCCCGTGAATGTTGCAGAGCTGTCCTGGTACTGGATGTGGCCCAGTCATCCTCAGAGCCTGACTGCACAGAGCTGAGAATCATGCTGGTATCCTGCTCCCCACCAAGGCATGTCTGCAGCTGCGCGAAAACTGTTTAGTAATTAGCTGAGCCATCAGCAAAGGGATTAAATAACTTGCTAAAGTTACTTAGCACAAGGAAGGGAAAGCAGAAGGGGTGAATACAAAGGGGAACCCCCCCACATCTCTTGAGTTACCAAAAGCATCAGAGTTGCCTCTGGTTGGGGTCATCCAATGCCCAAGCCAAGATGTAACCTCTCTTCTTGAATAGGAGGGACTAAAACCTGCCATGTTTTGGGAGGATGGAGGAAAGTGATGTCCTGATGCATCTGGGGAGCACCTGGACTGTGTGCAGGTGGGATGTGGAGCACAAGGAGGTCTTGGGGCACAGGTCTCACCACCATTATCTCTGATTGTGTTGCTAAAGTGGTCAATGGTGAATTGATGAGCTCTGGAGGCCTCCCCATGGTGTGGGTCATGCTCCAGGACCATTGCTTTCCCCTTTCAGGTTGTGTTGGCTGTGAAATCTCCCAGAGTGTGATGCAGGGATGTGTTTCTGAGTCTGCCACAGTCCAAACTGGAGCCAGCAGCACTAGGCATTTCCATGGTTTGTCCTGTATGGCTCTGAATACCCTCTAATACTTCCCAAATTTCATGTTGAAAAACCAGTCTGCCTCTTCTCTGGCTTTCCAAATTACCTCCCTGGGCTTTTCCTCAACACCACTCAAAATTTGTGGTCTGGTGAAGGACAATGACAAAATGCTTAAGACCTGCCCAAGCAGGGCAGGGAGCAGGGTGCTGCTCTGGACCCCTGAGAGCTCACTGAGCCACTTTCCCTTTCCATTGTTCATGGAGTTGGCGGCCAAATTTTATAATGGAAAATTGGCAGATGTGCAGCAAATGTGCGGGAGCAATTATTGTTGCTGAGGCTTGTTGCACAAAGGGCCGTGCTTATGGTGTGGATGATGCACCTGGGTGTGGAAGAGATGCCTGTGAGCTGGGCAATGCAGTGGAAACCCTGGATCTTGGGCAGACAAAGCATGAAAGCTGCTTAGGGCGAGAGGCTGCTGCGTTAGGATGCATACGGTGTTTGCCGTGGGGTTTCTTTACAAGCAGCAGCCTCCTGTGTCCCCTGGGTTGGGCGTAGAAGCCTGAGCTGCCTCCTGTAGCATGGGTACTGAGGTCCGGGTGGGTGAAGAGGCACCTCTGCATCTTTTCATGGGGCTTGGGTGCACCCGCAGCACAGATTTCAGCAGCCCCCCTTCGTGCTGGTGACTCTTCCCCCATCGCTGAATAAATTAGCACCAGCAAGTGCTTGTGGTGTGTGACTAAAGCAGGGCAGGGGCTGGTTTGGCAGTGAGGAGGAGGGCCCCCGGCTCCAGGGCGTCAGGCTCCCAGATGAAGTAACTCCTCATCAAAAGTGTCATGGGGGTGGGAGGGATGTACCCGTGGCAAAACTTCAAGTGAAATAATGGAAAATCACCAGCCATCCCTCCAAGTCTCAGTGACAATAAGTTATGCCCTGCTAGTGGGGAAACTGAGGCACAAAGCCTCACCTTCCCAAGGGTGAGGGGCCTTTTGCAGTGATGCTGCCTCTGTGACAAGTGCACTATTTTCTCCCCATGGTTGTAGACTGCTTCCCTGTGCCTCGTTCCCTCTCAGAGGAGTCTGCATCCACCTTGGGCTAGAAACCAGCCCGATTGCTGGGATCCCAGTGCTCACCTTCACTTGCAGATTCATTTAGGGGCTGATTCACCTCGACGTGCTGCTTCTAGAAGAGCCATGGTGATTGCATTTCCCTCTGCTGCTTGTTTAAACTAACCTTGAATGAAGCAGAAGTCAAAGGCCTTGTCCTAACAGAGCAAAGGACATAGGGTTTAGTTGCAAAGTTGTAGAAAAAAAGGATGAAACAGCTGCATGCACGCACAGGGGTGGCGAGCGGATCAGCTATTGAAAAAGGAAACAACTGTAAGCAGCGTTGTGGCTTTTTTGCATTGGGTCGGTTGCTGTTAATACCCTTCCTTGTCTCTGTGGACAGGTCTGAGTGCAGACCACATCCTGGAAGAGGGATGTGAGCTCCGTGTCATGCATCAGGCGCATCCTTCTCCTCCCTTCCAGGGAGTCCAGCTCACGGCACAAAGTGGTTTCCCAGCCACTCACCCACTGAAGGAATTGGTATTCCTCTGGCATTGCCAGCAGTCCCATCGTTTCAGTGATGCTGCCAGATTTTTGTGGAAATCCACTACAAAGCATTATCAGTGCAGGTGACTGGAGTGGGATTGTGGTGACAGGATTTGGCAGATTTGGTTTGAGTTTCTAATTGTTTGGGGTAACCCCTTCTGCCTGCTGGGGCAGGTCTGCAGCAGGGTGAAATCCAGCTCATGGGCTTGTTATGGTGACCATATTCCTTTGCTTCACCAGCACGCTTGCTGGGCCCCCCATGAGCTCCTGGCCACACTGGAATGGATCCTCACAAGTTTAGCAGCAGCTTCAGACCTGTCATCCTCTCTCCCCTCAGATGTGTTTTTGACTGTTGCAAACCCAGAGATGAAGTTTGAAGGTAAGCCTGGGCTTGATGAGTCTCTTGGCCAGGCTTTGGGATCCCTCTTGTCAGAGGGATCATCCAGTTTGCAGCCCCTCCAAGGTTCATTCCCGTCTGTCATCTCACCCCAAAGTGCAAAGGCAGGAGGTTTGTGTGCTGGTGTGTCTTTACCCACAGTCCCTTCCCATGCCAGATCCCTCCTTGCAATAAACTGAGATCTTGCCTTTCTCTGAGGTCCGTTGAGGATATGTAGCCCATTTTGGAAACAGGGAAACTGAGTCAGGAACCATAACACAACTGACACAACATTTTCCAAGGGGTGACACAGTCCTGTAAATTGGTACATGTGACTGAGTTTAGGTGCCATCCCTTGTTAGGGGTGTTCACCATCCTCCGCACTGTGCACCCCATATCCGCACCAGAGGACCCAGCAGAGATTTCAGCTCATCGTCTGACAAGCTTTTTGTTGCAGAACAATTGTGTTTCTGCACAATGGCAAGGAGCAGGTGGCTTTCTGAAAATACCCACTGGAAGTTGTGTATAATGCCTCCCCTCCTACTGGGAACTATAAATATCAGTTGAATACTAACACTTACTTCTCCCTGCAAAGAAACAGCCAGATCTGGACATTTTTCTTCCTGGTTTCTCCTCTGGCTTAGTGGCCTGGAGCGAGCAAGGCCTGAGGATGGGAACTGCTTTTTGGTTTTGGAGCAAGCCCATGGGGCAGAAGCGTGCCCATTAAGTTAAGATATTGGGAATAGTTGTCTTTTATTGCTTGCAGTGTCCTCTGTCCCCATGCCTTAGGGGCATCCGCTGCTTCCCTGCCACCTTTGAGACAGGTCCAAAACCTGGATGCACTGCCCAAATGTCCTCTCTTACCAGGGTTGCATCTCCAGCAAGGGACAAGTTGAGCATTGTCCCCTGGGGAGCAAAGGACATGTTGCTGCAGGTGTGGGGGCCCCAGGTGACTTCCTGAGCCTGGATGTGAGAAGAGGCATGGCTACATCTTTTCTCAGGTCTCGATCACATCCATAGTGCAGATCTCTGCAGTAGTGACTCTCCCTCTGTGAATTCATCTCACCCTTTGGTATGTGAATCTAACCCTTTGCTGCTAAAAACTGGCATCTTATTTCTAGCCAGAATGCCTCATTTCCCTTATTATCTCTGGGTGTCCTGGCCCCAGGCTGTCCCTGGCATCAGCTGGGTACCATCTGCACGGTACCCTGCTGTTGGCGGGGCTGCGTTAGGGAATGTGGAGGCACCATCACCATATGGACCCCATGGTAAATTGGATGTTCCTTGTCCTTCTCAGGGGACTGTAGTTCCCCAGAGGCCACAGTGCATCCCAGGAGTAAATTTAAGGACTCGGGGGAGATGCTGGGATGAGGCTGTATCTGCCGATTGGTTTTCTTATTGAAAGGCAGCTTTTTCCCCATGGATCACACAGGATGGAGAAGCCAGGGTGCTTGAGCTTGCAGACAAGACTGCTTAGGTCCAGGCTTGTAAAACTGTAACAAACCTGTGGAATATATAGATAGGGGTCTGTGCCCAAGCACAGGGATAGAGAGGAAGGGTGGAGAGGGGCCCTCAGCATCTGTGGGCTTGTAGAGAGGGTTGTGAGGAGCTCCTGGCACACGTGGAGCTCAGCTGGCCATCTCCAAAGCAGACAAGCCCAAGCCAGACACTGTGGCATGAGCAGCAGCTCTCCTGCAGTCTCAGAGCAGAAATGCCTTAGGAGGTAGAATCGCAGCCCGTGGCCCACATGGGGATGTGGCAAAGGCATCTCCAAGACTTGCTGCGGGTGATTTCCATTTCTAGGCTCTGCACTTAAAATGACAATTTCCACTGTTGAGCCAGGGCACTTCAGCATCCTCTTTGTCTTATGCGCAGGAATAATCTCCATTTTCTCAGCCTCTAATTACCACATCTCCCACTGAGGGTAAAATGGAAAGCAGGCTCTGTGGGTTGATGGAGATGTTGAGGATGTTCCTGCTCTGCCATCCACAAGCCATCCCATGGCTCGGTGCTCAAGACTGACCTTCCCCAGGGCAGACCGGGAGGATTGGTGGCTCAACATGTCCTGGCTGCTCCAAAGTGGTGTCAGACTTCAAAAAGGGTGGGAAGCACTTGTGGTGGGACATGGCTCCATCTGCAGGAACAGTGACTGGGACGAGCTTGCTGGAAATGTCAAGATGTGACACTTTTGCAGCCTGTCTATATAATCACGTTTAACGCAGCATCACAAGGAAAAGATGAAAAAAGAAGTCCTGCAAGGAAAAACCAATAGCAAACAAAAGCACATCACCCTCCTTTTTCCTCCTGGGTCTGGCTGGGAAGGGGTCAGCGCAGGATGCTGGGATCCCATCTTTGACCAGTTTGGCAGAGGGGAAGCCGTCCTTGTGCCAGTGAGCTGCAAGCAATGGGTACTGGTGTGGGCTCTGCCACCCTGACTGCCCTGCTCTTTTGAGGCCAGGTTGGGTGGATGATGAGGATCTTCTAGGAGCAGAAAAGATCAAACTGACGTTTTTATGGGATGATCAATCTCCACGAGCTTGTTGCCTCCGAGGTGCGCATTAAACCCTCTTTGCCAGCTGCCTGCTGAGGTGATGATCTTGCTGAGAGCCATACAGGTTTTTTTTCTTTCTTTTGTCAGGTCTGAGATGAGAGTAAAGCGGTTCAGATTAAAAAAGCAAGCCTGTCTCTGCCTTGGTGCACAGGCAGTTTTGTGTGTGGATAAATGCTGGGTGTGCTTCTCGCCCTGGTGGAAAAAGGAAAGCCAGGGTGCTCCCTGGGACCAAGCATCCTGCAGGCAGCTTGGCTCGCTACAGAGTCATGCCAAGCAAATAATCAGCTCAAGGGCAAAAAAAACCCCTCTGCTCTCCATCAGCTGCTCCATGTCTGGGCACCATCATTGCAAACCAGCCTCTTCAAGCAGGCAGCACGTGACTGTGCTGTTTTGCACCCCAAAGAGTGGGGAAAGCATCTTTTGGGGGGGGGCAGGGATAGTAAAGCAAGCATGTTTTCACTGGCAACAAACCTGCTTCCAGCAAGTCTGTGCCTGGCAGCCCCGTGGGACTAAAAATACCCAGCAAAGGTCTAGAGCTGCGCAGTGTCTGTTTTCTCAGCTCACCAGCTGTCTCCTTGCATCCTCCCTCCTCTACCCAATGATTATCCCATCAGTTAAGGCCTTCTAAACCCAGGCAGTAGCATTTACGTAGTTTTACCAGACACACTTGAAAGGTTGAGATTCACAGGCAGCGTTTTGCTGCTAATTGTGAGCAAGCTCAGACCCCTCTGATATCCAGTGCCAAAAGGCTGCTTTCTGTCTGCCCTTGCTGCTGCTAAAGTCACCAGCAAAGTATGTGATGTGTTTGGGCTGTTGTCCACACTGACATCCGCAAGGTCCTTAAAAGTGACTGGTTGGACATGCAGGTCTGCCTAAGAAATGCTGAGCTTTGCTATGCAGGGAGGCATCTTGAGTATATAACTGCCAGCTGGGCTCCCGGGGGAAGAGGTGTGTGGGAATGGGTGATTTTCTGTTACTTTTGGAGAATGGAGAAAATCCCAAGGTTTGAGGTGGTACAGAAATGAGGGGATGCTCGTGTTGAGGGGAGCTGACCCTAGGCAGGAGCTTGTTGCACATGTGTCCCTGCACATCCCCGGACCCATGCATGTTCCTACTCGTGTACACACCCCTACGTGAGTGGATGTTGCTGCATGTGTGCATGTCCCTGCATGTGCACACACCCCTGCACGCTCACCCGTGCCTGTTGCTCGCCAAACACACTTCCCGCTCCAAAAGGCTTGAAGACAGCAGGTATCAAACCCAGCCTGGTCCTGGCTTCCTCACTTGGCATCACAAATAAAACCTTTGCAACTGCCCTGACCCCAGATAATGGTCCTTCCCATTAGCTGGGCAACTCCTGAATTTGTGGTTTTGCTGTTGCTCTAGTTTTGCAGTGAAAGCTGCTGTGGTTGAATCCAGAAATAATCGCTCCGGAGTCCATGGGGTAGGAGAGTTGCCCAGTGGTTGTTAGAAGGACAGCTCTGTGATGGGGATGCTAGAAGCAGCTCAGTGTCTGTAGTGGTTATGGATGTGGACGGTGCCTCTGCAGTGCAGGCAGTTTTCCACTCTTGGGGTCTGCTGTGATTTCATCCAGGAGATGGGCACAAGTGGCTGAATTGTTTCCAGAGTAATGCTCAGAGGTGGCAGAGCATCAGCCTGGATTTACCTGCCAGGGACCCACTGGCAGAGGGATGTTCATGGTGCAGCACTGTCACGGGGAGGGCAGAGAGCCCTGAAAGCCCTGGGCTGGCTGCCCAACACCTGCCTGGGGGCTTCAGACCATGACAAGGGGGACTTTGGCTGCTCTTTGTGGTGGTAGGAAGCTCATCCCTGCTTGTAGTGCTTTTCCAGCTGCAGAGGATTGTAGCAGCACTCCTTGCCTTACGCCACAGTGTGTATCCTCCATAGCACCCATGCCTGGTGGCCTGGGATGCGAGGGGAGAATGTGACCACCCTCCAGTGAAAACATCCCCCAAGCCCTGGGCATGGAGGAGTTTTGAGTCACTAAGCATTGCCTTGTCTTGGGTGGACAGTTTTATGCTGTATCACATGTTCGCTCAGCATGCTCAGGACAGAGCACAGATGCTTTTGGGGACAAAAAGTGAGATGGGATGAGTCCATCCTGGACCAGCATTGGTGCCATGCAAGGTCCCTGTGATCCTCTTATCACCCTCCACACGCTGAGGTGTTGGGCTGTGCTTATCACCCCCAGTCTTCCTTCACAAGCACAGCAGATATAACAGAATATAACTGTGTACAGGAGCAGGTAGCAGTGAAGCAAAGTAGCACGTGGCCTTACCCAGACCCTCCAACCACCTGTGCATGAGCTCAACCATGGGAGAAGCAAAAAGAAAATTAGCCCTTAGGTGATGCGTGGGGTAAATCTGTGCCTTCTCCTGGACTATGTGGGTCCAGCCCCTTGGATTACATCCACGGTGTGTGAGGAGCTGCCACGGCCCTGCTGGGACTGGCATCTGCAGCATCTCCTCATGGTAAGCAAGTCTCTCCTTTGCAGCTGGGATAAATTTCCATCCCATCATCCCTCCCGTCAGATTTATGTCTTGGCCATTCCCTGCAGCATTTCCCCTCCCTGAGTGCCTGCAGGGCTCTTCCCTCCTTGATTGATATGTCTTAATTCACCTGCTAATTCATTCAATTCCTCGCCAGCAGCTGGGGTGGGGGCGCAGCCACGTCGCTAATTTTGCCATTCACATTGCACTCGGGGGGCTCTCTGGCTTTCCACTCATCCCACAAGCAGAGGTACAGCAGCAAAATAGTGCATGGAAGTCACCTCATTTGGGTTTTGCATCCAAATTAATAGGGCTTAGCCCTGGGGTAAGGCTGATTTCTGCTCTTCTTGGCCCAAAGTCTCCCTAGAGCCTGGGACATCTGCCTTCCAGGAAGGCTGGCAGCATGGCCATGCTTGTGTGTGGGTACCACTGGGGCTGCTAATTAGGGGAAGGAGGATTGGAAAATATTTTACCTGCTTAATTATGGGGATGAGGCTTATGTCCAACTCAACCCAAAGAGAGCAGGGGGCTGTAATGGTCCCTTGCTCGATGCTGTTTTCTCCACCAGCCTCCTTTTTGCAGGGATGCTGAGGGGATGGGATGTCCTCAGTGCACGGTTATCCTGGTCATCCATGTCCCAACAGCCAGGAAGGAGCCTGAACAAGTCTCAAAGGTTCAGGACAGCGTTGCATGCCCATAACAGGTTTTATCCCACTTGAGGAATGTGACTTAAATCTGCAAAGGGAGAAGAGGTTGGACAGCCACCTGCAGGACAACCATGTCCCGTGTCCCCAGTGTGCAGGAGCCAGCTTTCAGTGTAACGTACTGGGTGCATATTGATAGGCTGGTACTTTTGCCAGAGCTTCTCTATTTTTAGAGGGTTTTTGTGTCAAACTTCCCATCAGCTGATGAGCCAAAGTCATCCCAAGAACAGAGCTACAGTTCCCCTGGTCCTGGCAGTGTGTGTCTGTGCATCTGGGTCTGCGCAAAAGCATCTCCTTATGCACCCTGCCTTTGAGCAGGGGAGAAGTGCCCTGCTGTGCTGCCGAGCTGTTTGAGACATGAGCTTTTATTCCAGTCCAAAGGGCCAGAACCGGCTGTTCTGGCCCATGACTGCATGCAGGTCCTTTTTGTCCATGTGCATATGTTGGTTTGAAAAGGGATTGATATAAGGATATTCAGACCTATCCTCAAGCATTATATCTGTTGTAAAGATTTAAAAACTTAAGGGGGACTACCCCATAACCAGCATTAGACCAGTGGCCCTTGCCCTGAGCTTGCCATGTCATGTTTTGGTGCTCGGCTTGAGTCCTGCCCATGGTTTGTCCCCTTGCAGACAAAGCCTGGCAAAGACGGTGATAAGGGGTGGACAGGTCCCCAGGGTGGCTAGGATGACAGCGGCACACCAACCCTCGCTACTGGGGACACTCATCCAGCTGTAGTGGGCTGAAGCTTACCCAAAAGGCTGCATCAGTAGAAAACCCCATTTGGCACCTTGCCTGTGATGGTTTTAGGCTGCAGAAGTGGAGGCGAAGCTGCAGGTCCCAGCATCACCCCCAGGGCTGAGTCCCCAGGTCCAGCCACGCTTTAATCCGGCCTAAATACAGGCTGCTGCCCAAATTGGCGGCTCTGCCTCTCCCATCCAGCCTCTCATCCCTGGCACTGGCTGAAGAATAGTGCTTGTGCTCAGGCAGTAATTCGGGGCTGCTGCTGCCTCCATCCCCTGGGTAGAGGTTTGAGCAACAAAGGATGTGATGAAGTTCAGTTATCACTGAATGCCTGGTCCCACCACATCTGTCCCTGTTGGTGCCACAGGGAGAGAGGGAGGTGAACATTAATCTGATCATTCAACTCATTTATTGCTGTGACTTCATGACAGGAGGTTTGGGCCAAAGTCAGGTTTGAGCCTGATTTTCTGCAAACAAAGAGTTTCTGCAGCTGGAGGACACTTGGGCCATGGGGTCCCTTGGCAGCCAGGCACTCCATGGAGGGGGTGGGATCCTGGCCCAAGATGTGTGAATACCAAAGACAATTGGAGGATTTTGGGTCCCAAGGATACTGTTCCCTGCAGCTTGGTACCATACTGGATACAGTGTAGTGAGCACATGGGTGCAGGGTGGTACAACCTGACACAGCCTGTTCTTGTGGGTGCTGAGCCCACCTGTTGCAGCCCTCCAGGGTTTGATGGAGGGCAAAGAGTGCTGGGCAGGTGCCCTGGGCATTTTGGGGGCAGCAGGAGGGATCTGATCTCTGTCCCCCTCTCCTGTAGGTCACCACTGCGTGTTTGAAGAGCTGTGATGCCAAACAGAGACACATTCCTGCATCAGCAGTGACCATCTCATCCAGCCTTGGGGAGAACAGCCCATCATCACCAGACTACTCCTCAGCATGCCCGGGCAGCCCAAATATCCCCCGGACCCTCCCTGTGCTGCTGCCAGCTTGGGATCCCCATTGGGACAAATCCTCAAGGCTGACTTTGTCCCCCTCTGAATATCTCCATGGCTCACTGATGCTGCAGCCCCTCCAAAAGGCATCAGAGAGGTGACACGAGGGACCCTGGCAGTGACAAGCAGCTCTTCCGGGGGATTTGAGACTGCAAGGGCCTTGTCATTGCCAAGGACATCCCTCCATCCCCGCCAGACTGATGCCAGCTTCTGCTTAGCACCCAAGAAGAAGGGATGGGGAATCCCCCCCACCTTCACCACCCCATTGCCCCCTCCCATGCTGGCTCCCCTGACCTGCAGGAGCCTGTAGCCATGTAACCGGGGCCCTGTGGCTCAACAGCACCCACCGCCCACCCCACTGGGCACCTTCAAGACCCACGCCCACCTGTCACATCCTGCCATGATGTGCGAGGTGATGCCCACCATCAGCGAGGGGGACCCTCTGGGTCCCCCACAGGGCTCTGAGGTGGACGCTGACTTCGAGCAGCTGATGGTGAACATGCTGGATGAGAGGGACAAGCTGCTGGACACCCTGCGAGAGACCCGCGAGACACTCTCTGTCACCCAGAGCCGCTTGCAGGATACCCTACGGGAACGTGACCAGCTCCAGAGGCAACTCAACTCAGCACTCCCACAGGTAAGGATCTGACCCTGGGATGAGCAGGAGCCTTTATTGAGTCATACAAAGGCAATCAGCTGCTTGGATGTGATTTTTAGCTAATGCCTTTAGGAAGGTCAACCTGGTGTGGTAACGGTGCTGCTGCCAGGTGTGTTGCACCTCATGCCAATAGTAAAACCCTTAGGTTCTCCCAGGCCAAGCCACAGCCAGCTCAGACATCTCCCCTTCTCCTCTGTACCCCTCATTGGTCTGTGAGTCCATGCAGGGAGGTGTGGGACTGCAATCCCTGCTGTTGCACAGGGGAATGGGTATGGAGAAGGGGCAAAACCTTCCCAAGGACACCCCAGGGCAACAGCAAGGCAGACACAGAGCCCATGCTCACCCACCAGGGACAGCCCATTGCAGAACAGCACTTGGGGAGCAGACAGCACAATTTGGGTAGTGGATCTGGCTTGCTACCTCCAGCCAGCTTATTGGGATGTCAGGAAGTCCTCGGTTTCATGAGTCCACACTGGCAGTTAGAGAGTCCCTAAATGTGGGGACATTAACCACATTCCTTGCCCACTGGCCCCAGTCCCTGGCCCTTCCTTCACCAGGAGGGCTTCTTTCCATCAGCCCCATAGCCCAGTGGGGTGATGGGACTTTCTTTGTCTCAAGCTTGGTCCTGAGAGAGGATGCTGGAGGCAGAGCTGGGTACAGAGTGGGGATTGGGACATCGCAATGGGCCCATTTGTTCCCTGAGCTGGAGCGGGCAGGAAGGCTGCCAGAGGTCTGTGCTCAGCGAGCAGCCCAGGGCATGGGGAAATTAGGGCTTGCCATGGGTCTGCTGGGGCTTCTGATGTTGCTCTGCTCCTGGCTCCTCCACCTGCAGGACCCACTCCAGGTACTCCAAAGACCTGGACTTGAGCTTGGCCTCCACAAACAAAGATGCTCAGGTCAGAAGAGGATGAGGTGGATCAGCGTCACAGGGCTATGCCTAGTAGATCCGAGCTGCTCACCTTCCCTGAAGGGTCTTGTGGGGCAGCACACAGTGTCCCAGGGCCCAGACTTGGGGGAAGCAGGATTTGGGGGGCTTTTGCACTGCTCCATTGTGGGTGTGATGTGGGGAGGAGCTCAGCAGCCAGGGGAAGTGGGAAGCTTTAAACATTTATATCCATTTTGACTGTGCCAGTGCTGAGATCTCAGATCCTCCTTGCCTGGATGCTGGGGTTTGGGGCACCCTAGGGAGATGGGAAATGACTAATGGATCAAAACTGGTGCCACAAGCCAGGACAGAGCTTGGGCTGGTGGCTGGCCAGCTCTCAGCATCCCTTCTCCACTCTGGACAGGGGAAAGCAGCTCAGGAGGAAGGCAGCCTGTGTCTCCATGCACGGAGCTGGGCTTGTCCTGGCTCTGGCCAGGCTGCTGAAAGCAAAAACCCAACAGTGCTTTCCCAGGAGCTCCTGTGGTCTGTGTGGATGAGTTCCTCCTACTCAAAGATGTGCTGAGACGTACCCAAGTGTTGGGTGCAGGCAGGGCCACTACCTCCTCTCATGTGCCTTGCGCTCGCGTCCCCTCTGCTCCTGGCTCCCCTGTCAGCGCGTGCCAGAGAGAGCAAGCCAGGTCATCCTGAATGCACACTGCCCACCCCGCCACAGCCGCCTCGGATTAAGAGACCGTGCGGATTTAATCTCCACTCCTGCTCCAATAAAGGGTCCTTGGTGCCTCGGCACGGGTGGCGTGCAGACGGAGCAAACTGGGTCAGCACAAAGGGACTTGGTGGCAGCACTACACCCACGAGCCTGCTGGGTGCCCTGCTCCTGCCGCGGCTGCCTCCGGCTCCCTGCACCACCCTGCACCACAGCAAGGGATGTGATTAGGGCGGGCAGCAGATGGGGAATTTCCCTGCGCTCCCGCTGCCTCCTACTGCCCTGCCTGTCTCTGCATGGGCAGGGGGGCTCTGTGCCATGGCACAGCGTCCCCTAGTGCCCACTGTGCCGCTCATTAGGGCTGCATCAGCTGCCCTTGTGGGAGATGAAGGCTCAGCATGAACGCGGGGAGCAAACCTAAAGGCGCTCACCTGCCCGATGGGATTAATCCCAGCATGTACATGTACCAGGTAAGCAGGACGCGGTGGGTCATTTCCTGAGGGCACTGTGTGGGGGCATTCCATGGGCCTGTCCCGTCCTCTTTCTCCTTCTCTGTGAGCCCTTTTGCCCAGGAGCTTACTGCAACATGTCAGATCCCATTTGGACAGGATCCAACCTGGATTGCTTGAAGAAACCCTTTTCTGGGGGCAGGGTTGGGCACCCAGGCTCATCGGTGGCCACCCACGAGGCTGACAGCCCTTCCCCAGTGTCACTGAAGAGCCAAGCTCTGTCTGCGTGGAGGACGTGCTGCCTGCAGATGTTGGGGTGGATGGTGGCTGGGGGACATGGAACTTTGCATCCTTTCAGGGCACAGTGACAGCTGGATGCTGCTGTGTCAGCATGGAATCCACAGTGCCGGCGGAGCCATCAATGGGCAGGCAGGGAATGTGTGTCTGGCACAGACCCACGCATGGGGCAGGCAGAGGATATGCTTGTCTGGGGCAAATCCCTGCATGGGGCAGGCAGGGATGCTCCAGGGATGCTCCTGCCTGTAGCTCCTGTTCCCCCTTGCCTGTGCGGGGCTTGGTTGCCACATGGCCAAGCCATGCCCCCCACTAATCCATGGGGGCATCCCTCAGCCCCCAAAAGGCAGAACTCCAGGGCTATTTCCCAGGGAGACTAAGCTGCCTTAATGCTTCTTACATGATTTATTTATTCATGTGGGAGTGCTGAATGCGACTTAATCGGGCTGAAAGCTCTCGGCTCCAATCCCTCTGTACTCCATGGCGTGCAGGAGGTATGTGACCAAGGACCAAGCCCTGACCAGGGTCTGGGTCCTCTCAGCAGCCTCCTGGGGCCCTGGCATGGCTGCCAGCTCCCTCCTGCCTGGCCACTCAGCTCAGCTCCCCCCTGCCTGGCCACTCAGCTCAGCTTCCCCCCTGCTCCTCTGGGTGTAGGTGCCACCCAGGGATGTGACATGCAGGGCTCCAGGTGTATCCAGATGTGTTCCAGTGCGGGGTCCTGTGTGGGATGGCACTCCTGCCTGTCCTGTCAGGTCTTGGCAGGAGTCCCTGTCCCCAGCCGTGTCAGAGGGAGAACAGGCTCCCACATTTCAGAGGGGCTGCTGTGCTGAGGGCTACCAATAGCCATGGAAACCTCCTGCAGTTCTTCCTTCCAGGCCCCACTCTGCTGCAACTTTGCTGCCTCTTGGGGCTGCCTGGGGAGCTGACAACTGGGCTTTTCGGGCTGGGCAGATCCCCCTAAGACTCCCTGAGCTCCCTGGAGGTCCCCCAGAAACTGGGGAGGGTCCTGGCATCAAACGATCACCCCAAATTTCTCCTGTTTAACTTAAAAATATAGCTGGAGTTAGCACTTGCAAAAAGTAGTGTGAAAATAGGAAACTCAGCAGCTCCAGGTGGAAGGAAGACACCCACTGGGTAAGACCTTTAAATTGTCTCAAGATTTTGGGGAAGGATGGAGGGATCTGGCAGCTCAGTATTGAACCGCTAGAGCTGGTTGTGCTTCCACAAGACCCAGGCACTGAGATGTTGGATTTCTGCTTGCTCAGCTGCACAGTGCTCCTCCCCGAGCAATCCTGAGTGGAAATACACATTGTGACCACGTGTTGAGAAGGGACAACACCAGTTCTCCATGGATGGTCCCTACAGAGTCACAGTGCTGTAGCTGAGAGGTCCAGGATGTGCCACTGTACTGCTTGGTGCCGAGGGTGGGAGATGGTTGAAGCCCTGGGTTTACCTGACAGGATTTAATCTTTGTAATCCCATGCTACACACTGCTGAGGTTGTATTTATCCCCTTGACTGTAACTTAAGGCTTTCTCATAATTCTGCACCACTCCTGGGACAGCAAGGAGAAACTGGGGTGATGGGTCTGCCAACGCCCAGTGCAGACAGACGGATGGGGCTCCATCCCTCTCATGCTGAGTCAGTGGTACTGATTTCCTGGCACGGGCATCCTTCCCACATCACCCTCTGTTGCACGCCTGGCCCATCAGAAGCAATCACTCCAATTAGGGGCTTTAAATTCTTATTAATCCTGCAGCTGGAGCCAGTTTGTTCCCAAGGCTTGGGTGCATTGGAGCAACAGCCACGCTCCTGCCACAAATGGGGGAATTTTGCTCGCTTTGGTGCAGTCTCGCTGCATCCTTGTCTGTGCTGTAGACAGCACGGAGAAAGGCAGAAGATGGTTCTGTGCTGAGTACTTCTGCATTTCAGTTTTTTCATGCTATGAGCCTTGTCCCCCTGTGCTTCCTAAACCTCTCATTGCTTTCACAGCCATCTCCATGTAGCTGGTTTCTGGCCTCCCTCCAGCTCTTCCCTGTGCCTTCCCCATTGATGAAGCCAAGGGGGAAGACCCTGAACCCAGAACATGCCTGGTCCTGACTGAATATCGGAGCCCTGTCCAATAACTTGTGTGGTGCTCCAGGTCGCCCTCCCTGCTCCAATGATGAAAATAGCATCTGTCCACCCTGCTCCCTCCTGCCTCAGGGCTTGGGGCTGAGCCCAGCCACTCACACTTTGGGTGGCTTGTTTTTAACCCAAATTAGCCACTTCCCAGGCTGCTGGGCTTCCCGCAGTGCTCCTGAGGACTCCCAGGGCTGTGTCTCGTCATCCGTCCTTTGATTGAAGATCAGGCACCTCTCCTTCACTTTCTAATCCGTTTATAGGTGTCCCTGCTTAGTTTGAGAGCTTATTGGAGCTGGAGGCAGGAACCTCTGCATCTCCTGGAAGACTCCTGGCTGTGGCTAGAGCAGAGGAAAATCACCCCGATCCTCTTTTTTGCCACTTTGCTGGTACTTAGGGCAATGGCATACCTGTGGATGGGGGTGGAACCTGCACTCCGCGGTGTGACACTGCAGCCAGGAGCTGGGGACAGCTTGTCCTCATGGTCCCCAAACTTGCCTGGTTCTTGCCAGTGGCCCAGAAGCAAGGTGACAGTGCTAAGGCAGATGTCTGGCATAGCTGGGGCGGATGGATGTAGATACAGGTGGGTGCTGGAGTAATTTATTCCTATTTTTTTATTCCCAAGGCATCAAAATCAGGCTTGCAAGTGCCCCCAGCTCTGTGTATTTGGCTAACCCTTACTGCTGTCCTGTCTCCCTGCAGGGGTGTTGATATTTTTGGTGGTAAATGCTTCTTTTTGCAGCCTTTCCCCAAGGAAGGATAGTTGTGGTGTCTTTTATTTGCCTGGCAGCCTTGCAGAGGCACATAGCACAGGATCTGGCCAGCCATTCCTGGTGGGGTGGAGGGCTTGGAGAGGACTACCCTGATGGGACAGGGTTGGGCAGGAGCTTTGTGCTGTGCCTGAGAGGAGAGCCACCACCACCATGCTTTGACCCACTGACACATGGATTGCATTGGGCTGGCCGGGGTGGGGGCTGCCTGTCTCCCTCCAGTGGATTTTACCTCTCTTTTAATCTCCTTGCCTTTCGGGCTGAAAGTCTGATTGCAGGCACAATCTGTACAGCTTGGCCAGCCTGGGCGGGCTGTGCAGGCAATGTGGGGTGAGGAGGGCTGAGCAGTGGTGATCGCTGAGCACTGGCAATCACTGTCCCCAGTGTGGCATCCTTCTTCCCTTGCTGTCTCTGATGCCTTGTCCTGCCTGTCCCACACTATACATAGCCCTGTTCACCCCAGTGGGGAAAGCATCCATGTCCACAGCCCCAGTTTCCCCTGTCAGCCATGGGGCAGAGCAAGAGGCTTCCACCCTTTGCAGATCTGGGGCTTTGGATCCGCAGGGTCCCTGCCCTGATGCTGGGAGATTGTCCACAGCCAGTATGTCACCTGCCATTATAGCCTGGGCTGCTGAAAGACTTTCCTGGGGCCATTATGGCTGCGAGGTTGTTTTTACAGGCTCCTTAAGCCTTGCTGCCTGTCTCTTGGCATATTGAGAGACTGGGGGAGTGACATATTCCTAAATCTGAAGCAGCCAGCGGTGCACGGGCACCTAATCTGGCACCTCTCACTGCCGCTCTCGCACACTTTCTGCTCACCGGCATTCCCTGCCCCAATACAGTCCACGGGGATGCTCGCAAGCTGCTCACTGTTGCACACAGCTCTTGCATAACCCAGCAGTCCGCACGCACATGCATGTGCCGCTGGGCTGTGCCAAGCTGTAATCCCCACCGGCTGGGAGAGCACAGCTCCAGGAGAGGCTTGGCCAGCACAGTGGTCTCCCAGGGGAACTGGCTCTGCAGTGGGATTCACTGAGCTTTGGGGGGCTGTGAGATGGTCTGAGAGCAAGTGTGGGATGGTGCCTGGGCATGGCAGAGGCTGGTGATGGAGGTTTGGAGTACTGTGACTGATCTGGGGGACAACTGATGGGGACAGGGATGACCCCAGGGCTGGAGTGGTCCCTGGGGAAGCGATGGTGCAAGAGTGTGTCTGGAAAGGAGCCAAGGCACTCAGGCCCTGGGACGATGCTGGAGCAAGGATGTCTAGTGGCAGCAGCCCCAAGGCATGGTGATGGGCAGAAAAGCAGCTATTTATAGGGTTGATGACTGACTTCAGCTACTGTGGTTGCTCTTTCCCTTCCTCCACATTGCAGCATGCTTGGGTCCTGTCCCGCTGTGGGGTCTCAGCATCACCAGTGACACCACTGTCCCCACCAAATCCAGGCTAAAAACCACGCCAGTGTGAGCAGTCTGGGATTGGAAGGGAGAGGGAAAATCTAGCTGGGACAAACAGATTAAAAAGCTCTTGATTTCTTGGAGGGACATCAGCTGTCACAAGAGGTTTCACTTTGAGCTGAGCAGAGCATTTGATTCAACCTAAGCCTCAACATTTTGCTTCAGTTCCAAGGGTTTTTACTTGTTTAACTTGAGAATTAAAGTGAAAGAGAATTTCATTCTGTAAAACAGCTCTCAGCCCCCAGTTGAAATTTGCTTTGTTAATGCGCAGCCAAATCCTTCTCAGCTTCTTCTGAAACCCTTTTCCTTTTTAAGTTCTTCTCAACAACGCTGTGAAACTGGTGTAAATTCATTAAGTGTTTCCACATTTGCATTTTTCACCCCAAAAAATCCCAGCTGTAAAATGTCGTTTAGTCCTGGCACCACTTGGTGACTGAAAGAGCAATTGGGAGCAATGGGACAGTGCTCCTGGGCTAACCCATGTGCTTGGTTTTCATTTTTATAAGGGAAAATGGACTCTCCTGCATCCTAGGAACTTCAGAGCGAGTTTCTTTTCACCTCCGACGCAGTCACAAGTGCGATTGCTCTGTTTCTGAGGAGCCCATCATATCCCAAAGGGTGTGCTGGCTTGGCAGCTCTGCTTTGGCATTGCTCTGTGCACAGCTCTTCCTTGCTGGCTGTCACCTCCCTGGAGGGAGCAGTGACTGGAGCAAGGACTGGTGGCACCTGCCACATCTCCTGCTATACCCCATCTCTCAGCTGGGATTCGGGGCTTGGGGTGTCCCATAAGAAGCTCAATGGGACCCCACATGCTGGACTGGGGCAGATCTTGCTCTTTTCTTTGGAATGAGATTTTGGATGATGCCAGGTCCAGAGACTGTGGCAGAGACTGGCTGAGGGCCAGGGGACTCATCCTGGCTGGCTGTGGCTTTGTGGTGAGTTTTAGCCTGATGGGATTCTCCAAGGTGGGTGCTCTGCTACGTTGCATCAAGGGGACAGTGGGGATAGGAGCATGCTGGTGGCCTTGACTGGTATGCTTTAAATGCCATCAAGTGCCTCTGGAACTGTAAAGCGGTTTCTTGTGTCATCGGACATCAAACCAAATGGATAAATATTGGGATGCTGTGTTCTCCCTTGTCCAAAGCACTTAGGGAAGCCAGGAATAGATCACCTCCCAGCCTGGCTGTGCTTCTCCACCGATTTCTCGATGTTCCCCTTGGTGTCGCCATCTCTCACCAGTTGGGTTTGGATGGGAAATGCTCTGTGCTGGAGGTCCAAGCAGTGGGGCCAGAATGCTGGCTCCATCTCCATCCCGCTCTCCTTGATCACAGCCGTGCCCTGATTTCTGCAGGAGTTTGCTACGCTGACACGGGAGCTTAGTGCGTGCCGGGAGCAGCTCCTGGAGAGGGAAGAAGAGATCTCGGAGCTGAAAGCTGAGC
This sequence comes from Pandion haliaetus, assembly GCA_013401275.1. Classification (NCBI taxonomy): domain Eukaryota; kingdom Metazoa; phylum Chordata; class Aves; order Accipitriformes; family Pandionidae; genus Pandion; species Pandion haliaetus. The sequence continues at coordinate 119,611 of VYZV01012939.1, forward strand.
GCAATAACACCCGGGTAAGCATATAAAACCTGCTGTCTGGCTTTCAGTCCTCAGAAATGTGGGACACCGCAGGCTGCTGGGCCGATACCAGCATTGACAGCCCCGGGGTGGTGAGAGCCTCACACTTGCCCTCTTGCAGCTCTTGCTGGAGCACCTGGAGTGCCTGGTGTCGAGGCATGAGCGGTCCCTGAGGATGACCGTGGTCAAGCGTCAGGCCCAGTCGCCGTCCGGGGTTTCCAGTGAGGTCGAGGTGCTCAAGGCACTCAAGTCACTCTTTGAGCATCACAAGGCGCTAGATGAAAAGGTGAGACAGGCTGCTGGGACCTCTCCTGGCTCGCTCTGTGAGCATGTCCTGCTCAGAGTTGACCTTCTCTGAACCCTCCCCCTCCCTCCCACTGGATGCCATTTGTTAAGCTGGGTGGTGACATGGGGTCCCTCAGGAGGAAGGTCGTGGAAGTCCAAAAGCCGCAGCACCCTTATTTTAGGAGCTGGTGGGGCTGCTGAGTGGATGTTGCGGGTTTGAGGCTATTGGGGACAGGGAACTTGCTTCCCTGGGTCACTCACATGGTGGTGGTGAGCACTGGCATTTGGCAGCCTGGTTCATTCTTTGCGTTATGACTCTTGTTGTTCCTTCTGTTTCATTTACCTCAAGCATCTCCTTCCTCTGCTAAAAGACGTCTTCAAGCTGTCCTGGACATAGGTCTCCAAGAGACAGTTTGGCCCAGACTGTTCCTCTCCAACATGCTTTTGGTCTCCCAGGCGATGGGCTGGAGCATCCCTGAGCCTGTTCCCTGCATGTGAATCCACCTGAGCCTGACTGTCAGCCAAAAGGGGCTGGGAGCTTGCCTAGATCCTGGGCACCCTCGTCACGGATGAATAATGGCCTTTCCCATTGTATTATATGACTGCAGGTCAGGGAACGTTTGCGAGCAGCCTTAGAGCGAGTGGCAACCTTGGAGGAGCAGCTTGTGGATGCCCATCGGCAGGTAAGAGGTATTTGGGCAGCCTACCCTGGACCCTTGCTGGGGTGCTTGCTGGGCTCGGACTGCTCTGTGTTACATTTGTGAATTCGTGTTGAATTTGCTGAAATACCACCCTCAAATTATCATGCAGATCAGAGAAATGGTATTTGGGCATTTTTAATGTGAGGCTTTTGTTCCAAAATAGCTATTTAAATGGATTGTCTGTATTTAAGGAAACCGTGTAAATATTCTGAAAACTTTTGTGTCGCAGGCACGGTTTCCTCTGTCGTTTTGCTGTTTGGTGTTCATTTCACTGACAAAAGCAACCTGAACTTGAATCATTTCAGGGGGCTGAGAGTGACTTGGGATTTTACCTGCCTCAGCAGAGACCCAAACCTCACTGTTCCAAGCACCTCTTCTTGCAACCCCCACCTCCTTCCTTGCTGGGGCCCTGGCATAGGGACTTTGCTGTCCCCAACATCTAGCCCTTTTCATCTTGGGGAGATGTTAACCCTGTTTGCCTTCCTGAAGTTTGTGCCCAGCCACTACTGCCAAAAGGAAAGAGCCATCCTTGTAGCCTCTGCCTGGCCAAATTTTGCTCCTCTTTCCAGTTCCCAGGACGTGTCTTGCGGTCATTCCCCAGGCTCAGTGGAGAGGCAGTGCCTGGCCTTCGGTCACCTTGCAGGAGGGACTTTTCCCCATCCTCCCCTAGCAGAGGAGGGTGCGATGTCTGTGGATATCCCCTGCTCCTGCTGGCTACGTCTGCACCGGGTTTGGAGTCTGTCTGGCTGCAAACTAGTGAAATGAGTTGGGAGGCAGTCCTGGGATGCAGGGCTCAGGTCCCCGAGGGCTTACCAGGAAAACCATACTGCTGGGGCTCAGGCTTTTTGCGTGCTGTAGCAAGCACTGCTTTGTCCATGCAAGATGGACAGGCTTTATCCTCCATCAGTGCTGAGCCTTCACAGTATCTCTGCCTTCCCTCTCTTCTTCACTCTATCCCTCCAGTTCCTCCCCAGCCATAGGCACTAGCTGAATATGACAGTGGAGGAAGCCAGCGGGAAGCTGGTTGCAGACCTGGGTGCACCACAGCTGGCCTCACCCATGGCCAGACCAGCTGGTCTCATCTGCTTTCTCTCATTAATTAAACCCTGTTGTCATGCAGGTGGCAGCTCTGCAGCAAAGCACCACGCAGGATGCCTCAGCGGGTGAGCGAGATGAGAGGGAGCCCAAGGAGCCAGCACAGAAGCTTCCCTGGAAGGTGAGAGCCCCAGGAACCCCTGCCCTGACCATGCTCACTGAGGCCATAGTTTCTCCAACCCCTTAGTTGCTGGCTCCACGGTGCTGAAAAATTTTCCCTCTCCCCTGGGTCCAACCCTCTGGGAAAAGCCCTTCCCGGTGGATACAGGCCATTTCTGAGTGGAGGGGAATTTGTGCTCCTGCTCGGATGGTTCTAGGGGCTCTGCTTTCCAGAGATGCTCTGGGAAGCCTTCAGCCATCCCTATTCCATTGTGCCTGTGAGAAGCCACATCCGTGGCTAGCAGAGACTGTTGACAGGGGGTCCCAGAGCCCCATGTCTGCACTCCCCACCACCTCACTGGGTCCCTGCAGGGCCATGTTCCCCCGTTGCGTAGCTGCAGGCAATGCCAGCAAGTGTTTTGGGGCAGCCCGGCATCCACCTCCCTCTCTGCTGCCTTGCAGCGGCTCTCCAACGGCTCTGTCCACCCGGATGATGAAGCAAGCCGGGTGGTGGAGCTGCAGGAGCTCCTGGAGAAGCAGAATTTCGAAGTGGTCCAGGCCAAGGAGCGCATCTCTGCTTTGGCTGCCAGCGTCGCCGAGCTGGAGGAGGATCTGGGCACCGCCAGGAAGGATCTGATCAAATCGGAGGAGATAAGCAGCAAGTACCAGAGGGACCTCCGAGAGGTTAGACACTGCCCTCTCGCACTGCCAAGCTTGTTGCTGCGCTGTTGCAGAGACATTCACAGCAGCTTCCACATGCTCTGGGCTGGGAAGGGATTGTAACTCCTGTTGTATGCAGGGTGAAGGCCTGTGTTCCCTGAAAGAGGCCACTGCCTTTGGGAGATTGTCCCCAAGTCCATCAGGAGGACTTCCCTGAGGTTATATGCAGACACCGAGATATCCAGGTGTTCTGCAGACCTGGGGCAGTGAGCTGTGTCCATGCTAGAAGGCTTTTCTGTGATTGCTTGACTCTCCCTTTATCACTCTCCCACTCTGCTGTCCCTCATCCCTGTGTGAAGCAGGATTTTCATTGCATGCTTGGACTCAGGGGTGTCCCAGGCTCACAGGAGCTGTGTGGCCCAGTTATTCCCAAATTGGTGGTCACAGATCAGGATGTGACAGCCCCATCGCTTCCTCAGGCACTGGCTCAGAAAGAGGACATGGAGGAGAGGATCACCACGCTGGAGAAACGCTACCTGGCAGCACAGCGAGAAGCCACCTCCATCCATGACCTCAATGACAAGCTGGAAAGCGAGTTGGCCAACAAGGAGTCCCTGCACCGCCAGGTACTGAACCTGGACCCAGACTGCCCACCACCCCAGGGACTTGGGAGGGAGAAGTGGGTGCTGGGGATGGGACAAGTAGGCAAGCCTTGGTGCTGGGCACCCATCCTGCCATCTTGCAGTGTGAGGAGAAAGCCCGGCACCTGCAGGAGCTGCTGGAGCTGGCGGAGCAGAAGTTGCAGCAGACAATGCGGAAGGCGGAGACGCTGCCCGAGGTGGAAGCGGAGCTGGCCCAGCGCATTGCTGCACTCACCAAGGCAAGTGTGTGGGGTGATTGGGGACCAGAGCCAGAAGGGAGTGCAGGAACCAGAGGAAGAGGCAGGACTGGCAACCCCCCTGCAGCAATGGAGCCCCTGGCAGGCTGAAGGCACCCTGCTCTCATTCCTAGCCTCTGAGCTTTGCTGTCCTCTGCCTTCCCCATGGCTGCAGACACAATGCACTGTTTTTAAAGCTCTCAACGTGTCCTGCATGCGTGGGGTTTGCTCCCTTCCCTTGGCTGCTTTCTCCAAGGCAGAGAAGGCCATGTCCGTGTGGACAGTCTTCAGCTTGTGCTGGGACCACTCTGGGATGTTGAGGAAGAGGAAAGACCCAGGCTGGATCTGGGAGGGTGCAGGCCTGTAGGGGGGTGTGGATATGACCAGCCCTGCCCTTCCCAGGCGCTGGAATGGGTGCCTAGTTGCTCACAGAGCACCTCCATCTCTCATCACTGTGCTAGCAGGGCTGGTTTGGGCTCACAACACACCGTGAACCATGGCGGGGATGCAGGCAGTGGGAGAGACCACCGCATCCCAGGGAAGGATATGGATGCAAGGATGGAGGGAGGGATGCAGAAGGGCCTGCCTGGTTTTGGGGAGCGTCATCCGGGAGGGCTGCTCTGCTTTTCCCAGGCAGAAGAGAGGCACGGGAGCATTGAGGAGCATCTCCGGCAGCTGGAGAGTCAGCTAGAGGAAAAGAACCAGGAGCTAGCCAGGGTAAGCACTGCTCAGCCTGGACGGGGGAGTCCTTGCGGGTCCCGATCCAGCCTTGGCTCCCCCTTGCATTGGTGGCTATGTACCTGTGCAGACCATAAAGGGCTGGTTTGCTGGTGTCCCTGAAGCAGGATGGGGAGAGAAGCCTGGTTAATCCTTTCCCATCCAGGTTTTCTTAAATTAGAGCCACACAGGAGCTCATGACACTCTCTGCTGTGATTACCCCCTCTTCCAGGCATCCAAGTCTTGCTGTTAGCATGCCTCATCCACTCCTCTCCCAGCATCACCCCCTGGGGCAAGCTGGGACCCCAAATGCAGGGTGGAGGGAGAGGCTCCAGCAGCTCTTCCCCCAAGCCTGGATAAGCAGCAGGGTGAGACCAATGGGCGCTGGGAGCAAAGGGTGTTGCCCCTGAAAAAGACAGAGAGGCCGAGCTGATGTGTCATGGGCTGCACAATCCCTGCTATGCTCCTTAATCCAGTGGCTGGGCTGTCCACACAGAAGGTTGTGATGCCCATTTCTTGGGTTGTCCAGGTGGCATTCTTGCAGCATGTGCCCTTGGGGAAGCCCATGTTTGTTTTGGCCTAGGGCAGAGATTTGGAGAGACCTTTGCAAATCCAGAGCATCAGCACCTGTTGGGGTCTGGAATGTGCCCCCAGTGTGGCTGTCCCTGGCAGATGCACAGGTCAAACTTTCTTGAGGGTCAGGCAGGCAGGATCTCTTTGGATCCTGTCCTCTCTCCTGTTCATTCCTGGCTGGGAAATGGCAGGGACCAGCAGAGGGTCCAATCTGTGCTGGAAGGGGTGGATTTTTCCCCACCAGCTGGGCCTGGTGGATCAGCTCTGACACACCAGGAGGCACAGGATGGCAGGAGGGCACTGAGTCCCTCGTGGCAGGTTGAGCAGATCCACTGGATCTGACATGGCTGGTCGCTGTTTGCCGTTGCAGGCCCGCCAGCGGGAGAAGATGAATGAGGAGCACAACAAGCGGCTCTCGGACACTGTGGACCGTCTGCTGAGCGAGTCCAATGAGCGGCTGCAGCTGCACCTCAAGGAGAGGATGGCAGCCTTGGAGGAGAAGGTAGTGTCTGGGGTACTGGGGGTCCTCTGGGGGACTGGTGAGGGGTTGAGTGGTCTGCAGCCCCTCCGGCATGGAGCCTCGGCCGGCCACAGCACAGGGTTTGGATGTATCTGTGCAGGGATGGAGAAATGATCACATGCACGATGCCAGCTGGGCGCTGGGACTGGTGGGAGCACAGGGAAGCATGCTCTGCATTGCACCCTTGCCTCCAGCTGGCCCTTGCCCAGTAAGACCTGCTTCCCACCGCCTTTCACTTCTGACAGCAGCAGGATCTGTCCTGCTCCATTCCCTCGCTTCCCTGTGTCTCTTCTGGCACAGCCTTGACTGCAGCCTGCACATGGCTGTCGGAGCAAAACCCTACTGCATTTTGCAGGAGAAAATGCAGCATTCATTCCCTCTGAACTGCCCATCCCCTCCACATGCTGCCTTGAAACCTTCCTGTCCCCCAAGCCTGGGCCAATCTGCCTTCTCCAAGCCAGGGCAGAGTCCATGAACAGCCTCCCAGCTCCCACCCCACTCCTCCTGGGGAGCTAGGCTTTCCTTTGAGGAGCCAGCTGGAGTTGCTGCTGCCCCAGTGTGAATGCAATTAGGTGGGAAAGCAAGTGGCTCAGAGCAAGGATTAACCTCACAACACCAATGGGAGGTCGGCCCTTGATAATTCACCTCTATTTGGGTTCCTACAGGGACCAGACTCCCCGTAGCAAGTCAGAGCACAGAGGGGTTGCATCCCCCAGTTGATCCCTCCAGGACTGGGTCTGTCTCACTGCTGCTTTGCACCTCCTGTCCCCAGCCAGATCTGGCTGTGCCAACATGTCCAGTCATTCAGCAGATAGGTCTGAGTGGCTCAGGATAAAGAGCAGGACCCAGCATATGGGGCTGAGTCCAAATTCCCACCCCAGCAAGCAGCAGGGGCCAGAGTGGAGGCACCATGCAAAGGGGCATTGTCTGCTCCCCAGCCTGCTGCCATCACTGGCTTATGCAGAGAATTTCTCCAGGTGTTCTGCAGGCAAAAATGATCCTGTTTGGCTGCCAGCACCTCCCAAAAAAGAGCACTAGGTCAGGCAGTTGTAAATGCATCTTCCTTTCCCCTTGCCTATTCCATAGCTTAGATGTAGGGGACACTTTTGCCCTTGATCCAGGTGCTCAAGGAGTTGATCTCCTCTCAGACACGTTTCCTAATCTTTAAGCCCTGCCCATCAAATCTCTCATCGCCACTTGCCCTGCATAGCCATGCCCTGGCCCTGCTGTGGGGCAGGAGTTGGGATATGGCAACCCTGCTTAAGGAGCAGGAGGTTTGCGGAGACCAGCTCATGGGCAGCTAGGTGAGGAATAAATCAGGAAGCCATTGCCATCCCTCCTGCCAGGCGTTCGTCACACTGTCCACTCAGTGATTCCACGCTGGCCATCCCCAGGAAGCCACATGGCCATTTTCTAAATGGTCTCTTTTTCTTTCCTGTTTTTGTTCCCCTTTCTTTTGTTTCATTTTTTCAAAGAACACATTGTTACAAGAACTGGAAAATACCCAAAAGCAGATAGAGGAACACCAGCACGACAAGGTAAATGCTGCTGCAGGGAGCCTGCCCTAGTGACTGTGCTTCCTCGCTCCTAATCCCCGGCTAGTGGCAGTGGTGCCTCCTAAAATACCCTAGTTTCGGAGGAGCTGGGATCCCAAAGCGCCCAGCAGCAGGAGGCCACAAACTAACCCACGCAGTGGCTGGATGGAAGCTGCCACTCACCTCCCCGGAGACCCCCGGTTCAGTTCCCTAACAGGCACGTTCAGTCCCATCTCCATATTTGTATCACGCTCATCCATCCCTGATCCCCCGCTGAGGACAGCAGCGAGGCCGGGGTGGCTTCACCGACGTGTCTAGAGGAGGGTTTACCCCAGTGCTCTTTGGTACACCCTGCCTGTGATGGACAGCACTGCACAGGCAGCCACGTCCCCTTTGCCCCCAAGGCTTTCTTGACCCCCTCACTCACACTGGGGGGAAGATTTCTCCATGCCCAGCTTGCAGAAGGCCCCATAGGTCTTTGCACCTCCCCTGCTCTCAGATAAAGCATCTAAGTAGGGTCTGCAACACAAGTCCATGTTGGCCTGTGCTGGGAAGAGTGAGGATTGTAGCTTTTTGAAACAATGGGAGCTTTTGGGATGTGCCCCATGTCTCATGCATGGTTGGGGGCACTGGGGGCGGTTGCTTTCCCCCTTGCCCAGGGCCTTGGTCTCCCAGATGTTTCCTGCCCACGGTGAGGATGTGTGGGCACTGGTCGTGCTCCCCGGCCATGGCTGCTCAGCTCGGCAGAGCTCGGAGACTTGCATGATGCATGTTACCCACCCTGGTTCAGCCTGTTTGCCCATGGGACTGGATGCTGCTGTGCCTGAAGGCTCCCATCACCCTTGCCTCCCTGCCCGCCTGCAGCCTCCCCCCTCGCATCTCCTACAGAACAGCATGGCCACTTAGTGCAGGCACAGGTTCCTGATGAGAATGGGACTGGCAGCAGGAAGGACAGGGCCAGCATCAAATTTGGCTAGCGGGTCCCTTGCTGCCAGCTCTTTGCCAAGGCAAACATGCACATGTGGTCTGGAGCAAAATCAGAGCATCCTAGTGGGACCGATTTTCCTTCAACTCTCAAAGCAGCACCACTTCGAGCACACGTGTGTCTGTCGTGTCTGGCTTGTGATCGCTCCCTCCCTTTGCAACATCGCCCCAGCATCGTCATTCACTGTCACCTGCATGAGCTGTTTCTTTACTGATGTATCAAAGGTGCTTTGAACCTGGGATGGGGATTTTTAAAGGAAATATAAACCTGGAAATAGCTAAGGATGTGGATTGCCCCAAACCTGGCTGCTCTTCAGAGCAAAACCAACCCCTGCCTGTTTCTTGTCTCGCCCCAAACAGCGACGGTTGTCCGATGAGATCGACAAACTAAGACTGGAGGTCGATCAGCTCAAAACCAGAAGTGGGACATTTGTGGAGAGCGTGCACGCAAGGTAAGGGCTGCCTGCCAAAACCCTGCCAGCCTGCACCTGCCCCGCTTGCATCCTGCACCCATGGCTTTCGGAGCGTTTTGCTTTCAGGGCCGCAAAATGCTGTTGGCATCAGGCATTTCTGGTTTCACCGAGCCTCTGTGTAGGACTGCAGGGTGGTTCATCACAGCAGGGGTGGCTCTGGCTGTGCTGTCCCCCATGCAGATCTGTCCTGGGATGAGACATAAACCATTGAGAATAGCCCAGCCCAACTGAATGGCCCAAAATTTGCTCTTTTAAGGACTAAAAACCAGTGGGCACAATTTCTTTTTCTGCATAAGGGGCTTAGGGCTTAATTTTCTATGAAAACTGGATGTTCCCCAAACACCTTTCTCCCCTGTGGTGCACTGGGGTGGGCCAGTGGAGAAGGAGGAACCTTTTTTGAGGTGTTGCAGACAAAGGAGAATGACCACCCCCCTTTTTTCCCCTCCTCTCTACAATGGTCCTCCCATACCCTTTCATTTAAAGTCAGCTGGGAGATGGGAACGTGCCAGCCCAGAGCATCTGGAGAAGAGGTGAGTCCATCAGCTCCCAGTCTCCAGCACTGACCGGTGTCCCCAGCACCGCTGCAAGAAACCAGGGGGTTGGAAAAGGAGGGTGCCAGCATGACATGCACCCCACTGCATTGCTGCAGCCGCCTGGGAGACCACATCCTCTCCTGAGCACTTTTGATGTGGGTTAGAGGCAGCGAGGGATCAATGAGAGTGACCACCAGTAGGGAGAATTCACCTCTCAGGAAGGCTGGAAAAGATGGAAAGGAACTGGTGTAACCAGCTTCAAATGTCTCAGCAGCTGTGGCAGAGAGGAGAAGGCCTGGAGGCCCTGTATCTGTTGTGGAGAGAAGAAAAGGGGAGAGTGAGGAAGAGCTTGTGAGGATGAAGGATAGCTGAGTGCCAGAGGAGTGTCTGGATCATGTGTGGGACCTCTTTGTATGGGCCTATAAGAATAGGATGAACAATTTATTATTATTTTTTTTTTATTTCTTGGAGGAATAATCAGCAGAAAGCTTGAGTTACAGAGGCCAGAATAATCCCTTACCTGAAATGTCAGCTTTTGTTTAAGGTGCCTTTATCTGTTTTTAACACGGGAGCAACTTGTCAGTGGCCTCACAGCTTAAACCCCCTTGAAACTTGGGCTGTGCCTTCATCTGCAAACACCAAGCTGACGATGAGCCAAGCTGCTCATGTTAGTGGTTTCATCTGGGTTTGGTAGGATGCTGGGCTGGGGAGCCTGCATCCATATCTGCACTGGAAACCAGACCCACCATGGTGGAAAAACACTGATCTGCCTTGGTCAACTGCTTTTGTCATCTTAAATCAAAAAAACCTCAAGCCTCCTATGACAATGCAAATAGGGAGTAATGACCCTGTGCTCCAGGAAGGCGCTTTGCTCAGCTGTATGGTTGGGTCTTCAGGGTGAGGAGGAGCAACGAGGCAATGTGGAGATATGCAATGAGTACCACTAGCAGCAAAAAGTGGCCTCATGTCCGACAGCAGCCACTGTGTTGCTCTGCCTGGCATGGGGACCTGTACCTGAGCATGGAGGAGGAGGATGAAGTCCCAGTCAGTTTCTGCTAGGAGATCCCAAAAGATGCTCATGTCCCCGCACCTGGAAGATCTGTTTCAAATGGGATTTTATTCATCAAGGGTTTTTTTCATGCAAATGATGAAGAAAACAAAAAAAGGAGAAAAGCTCCGTGGCTGGCCCCTGTTCTGTACCATGGGGATGGAGAAGACAGGCACAAGACATGCTGTACATGTTGGGAGGTGCAAGCTTTTTTGGAGAGGGAAGGACAGGAGGGAACTGTTCAGCCCACGGCTTCACAGCAGACCCACTGCGCAGGGTGGGTTTGGCCAGAACTGGCTGGATACTGCAGTATCTACTGCAATAGTGGGTACTGCAGTGAACGGGAAGGTGGCAGCAGGTTACAGTCCAGGGCTGAGCTTCCTACACAGTCTGTGAGCACATCTCCCGAGCCAGCGTGGGGGGAATGGGGCACCTTTTTCCGGAGCCTGGTTTTGCATCATTTCATGCAGAGCTGGCAAGCATCGCTGGGGTGGGCATTCCAGAGTGGCCTCCTCCTCCTCCTCTTCTGTCCTGAGCAAGCCTGGGCTGCAAGGGGAGCAGCCTGAGGATGAGGGCATCTTTGCATGGAGCAACATCCACAACAGGGCTCTTTCTCCCCAGGTCCCATATGGGCAGCAGCGCAGACCTGCGCTTCCCACTGAGTGCTGTGGTCCATGCCCCAGCCGAGCCCTTCGGGACAGCCCCAGGCCTGCCTCGGGCACAGAAGGGCCGATTTGCGACCCGACGAGAGGAGACAGCCAAGGTAATCCATCTTCATGCCAGCATGGGGTCAGAGTTGGGGTTGGAGTCTCCTGCCTTGCATGCTGGTCTCATGTGTCCTTGATTTGGGGGCATGGGGCAATTTCCTTCACCTATTGTGTGGACAGGGGTAACATGGTAGGAAGGGTTTCCCATTTGGGTTGCATTGAGGTGTGACTGTTGCGTGGAGGTCTCCAGTTTGGCTTTGGAGACATGGGGGTGCCGTGTAGGACCAGTGGACCTTGTTCCCCCAGGACTGGGAGCAGGCCCAGGCAGGCAATGTCCTGGCCACAGGGCCTCATGCCTTCGACAGCGACCCTGAGATCTCCGATGTGGACGAGGATGACCGCGAGACACTATTCAGCTCCATGGATGTGCTTTCTCCTGGTGGGCACTCGGACGCCCAGACATTGGCCATGATGCTCCAGGAGCAGCTGGATGCCATCAATGAGGAGATCAGGTAGCGACCATGGCCAAAACCCACCACTGCCTTGCTCTGAAATGGCTCCAGGGGGCGCAAAAAACTGTCAGGTGGTGGGAGGAGGCTCTGATGCCCTAAAACTGAGGTCTTGGTCCAGCTTCAGCCAGTGAAATGGCTCTAGGACATCCAGCAACAGGGCTTGGTCCTTCCTGCACATGGTTCCTTGTTCCTCAGCTGCACCAGTGCTGGCTCACAAAAAAAGATGATTGTTTTTAAAAAAAGTCCCCCATGAATATTAAAAGAAATTGTGGTGATTGTCTCAGCTCTGGTTTATGTGGATCCTGAGGGATCTTGCTGCCATTCCTGGAGATCGGGGTCTTGAGTCACAGTACTCAAGGTGCATTTCTCCAGAGTAGGGAGATCCTATGGCTGGGAGGTGTGAGGTGACTCCCCAGAAAGGTGGGGAGCCAGGAGCCCTGAACCCCACTGCTCCCCCAGGATGATCCAAGAGGAGAAGGAGTCCACTGAGCTCCGTGCAGAGGAGCTGGAGACCTGCGTCACAAGCGGCAGCATGGAGGGCCTCAACCTCACCCAGCTCTGCAAAAGGGCTTCCATCCCCACCTCGCTGACGGCCCTGTCCCTGGCCAGCTCATCCCCACCACTCAGCGGCCGCTCCACCCCCAAGCTCTCCTCCCGCAGTGCTGCTCAGGACCTCGACCGCATGGGGATCATGACGTTGGTGAGGAGGCACATGTGGCGGATGGGGGGGCTGGACAGGATATGGGGTGGGAGTGATGCCCCAGCATCTGCACGGGTGTGCGGGAGGGTGATGCGGAATGGGGGTGCCCATGTTTGCTGTCTCCCAGCCTGGCCCCGGGACTGCTCTGCGGGGGGGTTTCTCCATTAACTGCACCTCTTTCTGTGTCTCTCTCACTTTCCCCCTTGCAACCAGCCCAGCGACTTGAGGAAGCACCGGAGGAAACTGCTAGTGAGTGGCTCCCATCCCTTTGGTTTTTGTCCAATCCCCTTTTCCAGCCTGCTCCTGGCTTTGTCCACACCAGGTCAGGGTGCAGCAGGCGCGGGATGGAGCTGGGGATCCCAGGGATTCAGCAGGAGGATCATGGGGATCCTGTAAGGTGTTTGAAGATGTGCTGGCTGGCAGCCTGGGGGGTCTGGCAAGATATGGGGAGGTTCAGAAAGCCACTGGGTCCTCAAACATTGCGTGTCCCCTCTGGCGACAGGGTGTCTTTGGGACATTCCCATCTGTGCTCTTCAGAGCCCTCTGCTGAGGGCCAACAGCTTTTGTCCCCACACCCTGACCTGGACCATGGGGCTGCATCCTCTCTCCTCCCTATTCCCAGGATCTTGGCCATATGGCCACATCCCCCCGCAGCTGCTTGGGCATCTTGAGCCATTGCCAGAGCTCTAGTTCAGGCCAATTCTGGAGTGTGGCAAAGCTTCAGGGCCCTGGTGGCTCTTTTGGCCATGCCTCCATGCAGCAAGAGAGAGGCAGGCAGCAGGGCAAGGATGGAGCTGGGCTTTGGCCTCCCAGCCTTATGGCTTCTCTGCTTGTTCAGTCACCCGCAGCTCGGGATGAAAGCCGAGAGGATAAAACCACCATCAAATGTGAGACGTCCCCCCCCTCCTCACCCAGGACGTTGCGGCTGGAGAAGCTGGGCCACCCTGCGCTAAGTCAGGAGGATGGGAAGAGGTATGTGGAGCACCCTTTGGATCTCACACCAGTGCCTGCTCTGTTGGTTTGAGGATTTACATGGGGCAAGCACGGGATTGTGGGGTGGTCTGGGGTTTGCCATGGCTTGTGCGCTGCTCAGGAATAACCTAAAGGTTTTGCTATTCCTCTCCCTCCTCCATCCCCAGCTCACTGGAGGAGCAGGCCAGCAACCACAGCAGCAACAGCAGCCAGGACTCCCTGCACAAGGGCTCCAAGAGGAAGGGGATCAAATCCTCCATCGGGCGTTTGTTCGGGAAAAAAGAGAAGGGTCGCTTGATTCAGCTGAGCAGAGAAGGGGCCACGGGGCAGGGTCTGTGAGCAGCCCTATTCCCATCCATGCTGGGCGGGCGTCCTCTTGGGCCAGGCTCTCTGTACGCCTCCTGGCATGGTCTGGCTTTGTGGTGCTGTTGGGGTGAGAGGCGGAGGAGTAGGGACACCCCTGCCCTAGCTCCAGGCTCCCTGCAGTTCCAGGGCAGTTGGGTCCTGGTGATTTCTGCCCTGCAGCCCTTTCTGATATGAGTGTGGTATCAGTCTTCATGCTCTGCAAGAGCTGCAGTGAGGATAGTAACCCCCATCACTGTATCTTATCTTTAATGTCCCCAAATCTGCTTCCCTCCCCATGGGACCTTCTTGATTTTGTACAGCCCTTTGGTGGGAGGTGCTTTTCTACTCCTAAATCCTTTACTGCTTTGATGTTGAGCATCTTGAAGCAGGAGGGATGGCAGGCGGGGATCCCCTTGGGCTTCCCAGGGGTGCAGGGGAGCTGTGGGGGTGGGATGGAAGTGGAGACATGTCCTGGCATGGGGACTGTGGCAGTGCCCACACTGACCCTGGGGGATGTCATGCTGACCCTGGGGACATCACACTGACCAGAGAATGTCTTGCCTGCCCAACAGTGCTGCTGACCGACATAGAGGTGGGCATGCAGGACCCTCTGGGACTTGGCAAGCTGGGTGCTCAGGCCGAGAAGGATCGGCGCCTGCGGAAGAAGTGAGTGAACTTTTTTCCCTGCCCCAGCAAGAAAATGTCCTGCCTGATTGCTGAGAAGCCATGGCATGGGACTGGGAATTGTTGGAAAGGCTTCTTATCTTCACCCTCTCTTGAGCCCTTTTAGTTCCTTTATTGCTCTGCTGCCAGCTAGTTCTTACATGCCCTTTCAAGAGCTGCTCCCTTCCCCACAAGCCCCCAATAAATCACTCTTCCACTTCTGTTCCCTCTAGGCATGAACTCCTGGAAGAAGCTCGGAGGAAAGGATTGCCCTTTGCTCACTGGGATGGCCCCACCGTTGTCTCCTGGCTGGAGGTGAGGCAGAGCACGCCCGTGCGTTGTCCCCATGCACCAACGGCTTTGCCGTTGCCGCTGGTCTGTAGTGTGCTCCCTCGGCAGCAGTACAGCAACCCACAGTCCCACCATGCTTAGTCCATGCACATGGTTGGTGGTTGCAAAACCTGGGGGAGCAGAGCAGATCCCCAGATCCCTCACATATTCTGTACCATTGTGGTCTGAGTATAGCTTTGAGTTGAAAGGCTCAGTGGGTGCTCTTTCCCTGTGCTGTGTCCATCAGATATAGGGATGCTGGGCTGCCCGCAGGACATCTGTGCAAGGTATAAACAAAAAAGGAACCCCATGTGGGTATCCAGCTTTGATATTGAGCTTCAAACAGGATGGCCTTGATCCTGCCAGAGGGAGTTAGGGTAGGTCAACCAGGCAGTCACTGGCTTTGCTCTGTTTTGGCAGCTCTGGGTGGGGATGCCAGCCTGGTACGTTGCCGCTTGCCGAGCCAACGTGAAGAGCGGAGCCATCATGTCGGCCCTGTCCGACACTGAGATCCAGAGGGAGATTGGCATCAGCAATGCGCTGCATCGCCTGAAGCTGCGTCTGGCCATCCAGGAGATGGTCTCACTCACAAGCCCCTCAGCACCACCCACCTCACGGACAGTAAGTGCTCCATGCTACAGACCCCCCCTTCCCCCAGACAGACCCTCCATGGGGCAGGACAACACTCTTGTTGCCCTCCTTTCCCTGGCTCCTTGGGACCACAGTGGTCCATCGGTCACCAGGGAGTCCCAGTGTTACAGGCCAAGACCACCGTGGAGGGAGTGATGTTCCCTCATGGACTGGTCAAACCGCCAGACACTTGTCCTCAGGCACAAAGACCATTTACGGTTATTGAGTGTAAAGCACTATCCTGTCTTGAGGCACCAGAAAATTCTCTTGGCCTCACACTCAGAGGTTGTCAGCAAGAGGCTGACCCTGCTGAGCAGCCTGCAAAGAGCAAAGCTCAGGGACTGTCTGCCCTGAAGAGGATGTAATCCCATCCAAACAGCGCATGCATGATTTACAGGGCCAACTCAGTTATGCACAGCCGTTTTCTTAATCATTTCAATACAAGCCTTTTTCTGGGACTGTGTGAAATTCCTGGGGCAAGTCAGAGCAACTGCAGATCCCAGTCTTGCCCTGGATAGGACATGGAGAGTATGGAGGGATCATGTCCCCAAACCCCTCAAGAGGTTAACAGTGCCCCAGTAATGCCAAGACACATCAGTAGAAATGCAGCCAGCAGAAAGAAAGGCTCCAAGTGTGCTCTGTCCCCCTGAGATGGCCACGGCTGGGGTCACCGCTGTCAGAGACAAGCCTGCAGGCTCCATGAGCATAACGCCAAAGTATAAAGGCAGCCAAAGGGCCAGTGGTCCTTGCTGCACTCTCCATGGCTGCATGGACAGCCCAGGGTCCGCACGGGCAGTGGGGTGCCACCAGGCTGAGCTGCAAGGATACTATGAGATCTCCTCAGTACAGCTCCAAGCGCAAGGGTGGCCTGATCCTCCATTAGCCTGAGCCAGGCTTGTTCCCAGCATGGTTGTGAACTGAAGCCATGGCTTCGTGGTGGTTTACCCTGACCACTCTGCTCTTTTCCCTGCAGTCCTCTGGAAACGTCTGGGTCACCCATGAGGAGATGGAGAACATGGCGACTTCCACCAAGACGGTGAGGCTGACCGGCCCCACTGCTGCTGCACAGCATATCGGTTACCAAGCTGAGCTGCAGGCATGCATTAACGCACTAAACCCCGGAGGGAAGGGGATCTTTGCTGCGTCTCGTGTCAGCTCTTGGCCAGCACCATGCACCTGTTTAGAAACCATCTTTCAACCTTTAATATCCCAACAATTTCTAAAACTGGCTTAAAAACCATCAGATGTGTTTTCCTTTGTCAAACCCTTGTGGGTTTTGCTGGGTTTCTAGGGTAGTTTGTCTGTCAGTTGTGAGTTAGAGGAAAGAAATGAAAGAAAAAAACTAAGAGTGATCTCAAGATAGATGCATGAGATTAAGATCCACACTAGTCGTTCTGCACCCAGAGGAGTCACTGTCTAATCTCCCATTGACCTTAGCACACCCAAATATTGTCCCCACTGTGTCCCTACCACTGGCTGAGAGTGTGCAGTCCCTCTGAGGGATGTGGCCATGCTCCCAAAAGCTCTGGCTCCTTTGGAGAGGTAGCCATGCAACATCTCTCTGCAACTTGATGACCCCATGCCCATATCTCAGAGCAGGGGCAGCATTTTGGATTTGTTGTGCGAATTGGGCATTTTATTGAAGCTTTTGTCTGCTGGTTGAGTAGCACAGACCTGTAACTGGCAGGTGCCTTTTGGGGAGGGAGAGCTCAGAGTTACAGCAGGGACGTGACACTTCCCCTTGGCAGGTTTTGTGAGGTTGAACAAAACCAGCACAGGTTGACAAGGGAGGAAATAGCTACAAAATTGGCAAATTGGGTTGGGTAGCCCCTCTTGTGAGTGCGACCCGTGAGCTGAAGCTTAGGTTTCTCTCTGCATCTGTCTTTGGGGGACCCAAGAACTACCCATATTTCCCAGGAAAGATGTATGAACCCCAGTGTCTTTGCCATCTCCAGCCCAAGGCCCATGAGAAAAGCCTCACCCTGTATCCTCTTTACTTGTCTGAGACATGGGGTGAAACCCAGGCCAGCAGGGTCAGGGTATCCCCAGCACGCTGTTAACAAGGCTGATCTCCCAGAGCCGTGCAGCCATAAGACCGACCTGTCATGGTATGCCAAGGGGTCCCATGCTCAGCATGCATGGCACATGCTTTCATGGTGCAGGGCCACAAGGTACTGACTTTACCTGTCCTTTCTATTGACATGCTGCATTTGTCATGCTTAGGACACAGAGGAAGGCAGCTGGGCACAGGTGAGGTCCCCGTGTCACCCTTTTCCGTGGGCGGTATGTGGTGTGGTTATGGGAGGGAGAGTGGGACACCCCAGAGATGAGCTTGGGGCATCAGCATTCACCAAGTCCTTGTTGGAGTCTGAACCTGCATCCTGCGGTTGCTCCTCTGAGCCATCTTTCAAGTACAGGGCGGTCCTCCTCAGACCTTGCATCAAGCACTGTCCTCTGCTTCAGGCAGAGTGAATTTTTCTGGTACCTTCTCTGTAAGATACAGATTCTGTGTTAAAAAAACCCACCTAAGAGTGATCAGCCACCCTGCATGGGAGGCAGGTTTCTAGCTGCACAGACATTTAGTTTTCACCTTTTTTTTTGCCCCAAGATCAGGATATAGACCATTTTCATGAACTGACAAGGTGGGAGGAAAGAGTCCTGCTTGGATCCATCTCTTCTCATTTTATCACTCTCAAATGTTTTACTTTTCTTTTGGTGGATTTTGTTTTGTTTTCAGACCCAGAATTGGCTTGTAGTGAAAGTGAATGGAAGTTTTTCTGCCCAAAACTGACCTTTTTTTTAAATTTTGAAGTCATGAAGTAGATCTTTTGGTGATTTCTAAGCTTCTTAAAAATCAGTTGGGAATGCACTGAAGCCTGTTTCTTAATTAGTTGCTTCAGCTTTCATGAATGTGCTTTTTCTAGAAGAAGCTGGTCATAAAGTCCAACTATCCCTTATGCTTGCTTTTTGGCTACTGCCTTGTCTCCTTGGGGGACATCAGTAGGATCCACACTAGTCGTTCTGCACCCAGAGGAGACCATGGCCAACAGGACTGTTCCCTCCAGCACCTTCAGTACAAACTAGGGTTAAACTTCTTTGGCCTAGGTTTGGTCCTCAGGCTGCAGCACTGAACTGTCACTGGTCTCCTGGGAGTCTGCAGCTCCACCAAGCCCTGGTTTCTCCCTAGCTTCTCCATTTGCTTCTCCATAGACACTGGCCTATGGGGACATGAACCATGAGTGGATTGGGAACGAGTGGCTGCCCAGCTTGGGTCTCCCGCAGTATCGCAGCTACTTCATGGAGTGTCTTGTTGATGCACGGATGCTGGACCACCTCACCAAGAAAGATCTCAGAGTGCACTTGAAGATGGTGGACAGCTTCCACCGGTGAGTCCTGTCCTTCAGGAGGTCCCTGGGGTGCAGTGTCTGCACATGGAGCCGAGGATGGGGCAATTTGAGAGATTCTCCCTGTCTTGGCCAGCCCTGGTGCTGGAGGATGGCTCTTCTAGGCTGAACCCAACCACCTGGTCTGGGGCAGCTCATATGGGCAAATGTTCTCCTTCATCACACTCCTTGCAGCAAAATTGCAGAGGACCAAGCCTTCTCCTGGCTGTGGAGCAAACCATGGGCAAAAATAAAGACTTGTCCCACCTGGTACCCCACTGGCAGGCAGAGCAGTGATCTGCCAGCAGCCCAACTTGGAGAAGGCTTATGCCATCCCAACCACCTTGCTCAAGCACCAGTATCCAGCCCTGTAATGGGGTAGCACCATCTACCCTGACCCATGGGGCTGTGTCCTTGGGCCTACCAGGGCCCTCCCTGCTCTG
Source organism: Pandion haliaetus (assembly GCA_013401275.1). Taxonomy (NCBI): domain Eukaryota; kingdom Metazoa; phylum Chordata; class Aves; order Accipitriformes; family Pandionidae; genus Pandion; species Pandion haliaetus. Next base: position 138,414 of record VYZV01012939.1, read on the forward strand.
GAGATGAACCCTTCAGCCTGAAGTAGCCCCCATGGGCAGGTTCTCCCTTCCCTCTCCAGCCACCAAGCATGGAGTACTGTTACTTGGATCCATGTACTCACGGGTAGGTAGAAGAGGGTAAAACTGACAAAGTGGGGAATTACCATGGAAGGGAGGGACATTCCCCATTTTCCAGCTAAGATCTTCCTTTTGGGTCATGTCTGTCCTAACCCAACCCTGAACTGAAGCATCCTTTGGGCACATGGAGAGCAAGCAGGGAAGTGGGTCTCTCCATGGGTCCCTCCAAGCCACCTGCGCCATGATGCTGAGCCCTCCTGAGGGGTGGGTGACATCTTGTGTCCTTGCAGCACCAGCCTGCAGTACGGCATCATGTGCCTGAAGAGGCTCAACTACGACCGCAAAGAGCTTGAGAGGAGGAGAGAAGAGACGCAACACGAAATCAAAGGTAGCAGCTGCGTACATGATCCAGCTCTGGAAAAGGAGATGAGAAACCTCCCAGGAGATGCCCAGTGGTGGTCTCTCTCCTATCCCTTATTTTTAACACAGCATTTGCTTAGGGAAAAACGTTATTCCTGAGCAACCATGCCCATAGGGCTGTTCTCCAGAGGGGAACCTCTCTGCAGTATTTCCCCAACAGATTGCTCCAAGTGCATTTACACAGCTTACCCCAGTCAGGGGGTAACTGAGGAGGGAGGAAGGGTGTCAAGACAGAAAAGATCCAGTCCAAGCATCAGATCATCTTCTCCTGCCCATTTCAGATGCACAGGACAGCTCCCAGCTTGCTCAGCCTCCCATTCCTCATTGGCTGTCCTGAGATTCCCTGCACATCTGGCTGCTGCTTAGATTACATCTCATTATTGATAATGCCTCTAATTACAACAGCAGCCATGGGTTCTTAGGATTAATTTTCACAGTTGTTTTCTCCCTGTTATTTCAGCATTTAATTTGGTAAATTGAAGTGAGCTGTTCTAGCACTTGAGCACCCAGTATTGCTGCTGGCGTGGGACAAGAGTCCCAGGATCAGCCCGGGACAGTGTGAAAGGACTTCAGGACATCATCAGGTCCCCACACAACCAAAAGCGTGCTCTAAGCTGGCCCTGAGACATGCCCTCGCTCTTTTGCAGACGTGTTGGTGTGGACCAACGACCAGGTCATTCACTGGATCCAGTCCATTGGGCTTCGAGAGTATGCAAACAACCTCATCGAGAGCGGGGTGCATGGGGCACTACTGGCCCTTGATGAAAACTTTGACCACAACAGTCTGGCGCTCGTGTTGCAAATCCCCACGCAGAACACGCAGGTAAGAGCAGCATCCTTGGGGGATTTTAGAGGAGGGTGGCCAGCATGGGACACAGCTGTGGTGTGATGCCACCAGTCCCACCAACTCAACCTCCTTTCAAAGCAGAGGACTCAGATGGCATGTGGGCTTTTTCTCTGTCATTCTCAGGCTTTCCTGGGATGGGAGTTTGTGCTGGAAACTGTTTCCATCTATGGGGAATGCTCATTTTTTGTTAATTTCAGGCTCGACAAGTGCTGGAGAGGGAGTTCAACAACCTGCTCGCCTTGGGCACAGATCGGAGGCTGGACGATGTGAGTACCAAACCTCTCCCATGTCCAGATCATGCTGAGCACCTGTTCTTGTGCAAGACACGGGAGAGGCAGGACCTCTGCTCTCTCCCTCCTTGTCTAGAAGTGTCAAATAGTGCACCACAGACTCTAGAGCAGTCACATGGGCAGTATTAGTGGAATAAGCTAAAACTATTAGACAAGGCCCCAAGGAACATGCTGCCAGGCTGTGGAGGCAGGTGAGGAAAAGTCTTGTGCATCATTTCCAGCCCCATGCTCAGTGGGCTGAATTTCAAGTAGGCTCACCTGGCTTTCTTTGCCAGCTGCTTTAATATTGCCTTTTAGAGTCACAGATGTTCTGGTCATGACACATCTGTAGTGGGTAAAGCTGGTGGGTTAGAGATGCCCCATTAAGCAGCCAGAAAACTGTTCATGTTGAGTCACTGAAGGTGGGAATTCATCTAGATCTCTCCTATGTATAGCTTTCCTCCATGAGATACGATAGCAGAGCTAGTCAGGGCTCTCTTTAGAGCACAGAGAGAAGCAGGCACTTCCAGATGCCGTTATCTGGCCAAGGTTAGATGCATCCCTTGGGATCTTCACTGGGGCTTGTGTGTTGATGTCTCCAAGGCATCTTTGCAGGAAGACTGGAGAGAAGAGATAGGCAAGCTGGAAAGGATAAAGCCTATGTCATGGGATCCTGGAGAGGTCTCCTATGTCCTTGGCCCAATTTGATCACGCACTTCTGCACTGAGTTGGTCTCCATGTACAGGCACACCATTGTCAGGTGGAAGCAGTGCCAGCATCTCACAGGGGCAGAAGGTCCTGCTGCCACAGATGCCAGGCCCATAACCTGCTCTTCCCTCACAGGGTGATGACAAGACCTTCCGTCGAACCCCATCCTGGCGAAAGCGCTTCCGCCCACGAGACGTTCACAGCATCAACATGCTCAGTGGCTCGGCCGAGACACTGCCCGCCGGCTTCCGTGTCACCAGCCTGGTGCCCCTTCCCCCTCCATCCACCTCTGCCAAGAAAATGCCCCCAGAAGGTAGGTCTCCCCCTTCTCCCCAAGGTCCTCTCCCACCCCTGATCAGACCTCATGGTGAATATGAGGAATGATGTGCCACCAGGAGAGGAGAGGCAGAGAGGCTTGCTGATTACCTGCGATGCTGGATCCATGTGATCCTTGAGCTGTTGTCTACTGTAAATGTTTTTGTCAGGAGGGTTATTTCAGACTCTGGTCTGGTGTGCGATTTCTTTGTTTTGAACTGCCAGGACGAGGGAGAGGGCTGGATTGGAGCATGAAATAGGGATATGTGTTATTCCCCCTGGGTTTGGCATCTAGGTCGGAGCCTGTTGGGGTAGCATTGGGGGCTGTCAGGAAGAAGCAGCCCAGTCTGGGCCAGTCTTGTCCATCCTGTGTTTTGGAAACCTTCCCCAGTTCAGTCTGAGCACTGCTGAGCAGCCACTCTCCCAGGGCTGGTAGGCACCTGCTTTGACATGCTTGCTGCCCGTGCTGCTGGCTGTCATGTGTTTTAGCTGAGCACACAAATCCTGGGCTCTGCCCCACCACCATACGACATGACTCCTTTCTACAAGGTATCTTGGTCCCTTGTGTAGAGAGGCACAAGCTCCAGCCAGGTCACCCCGGTTTGTCTTCTGGACCAGGTGCCCTGGTCCCACTGTCCCAAGTCACCTGCCATATCCCCAGTGGTGCAGAGCTGGCTTCAGCAGGCTCAGTATTGAATGTGTGAATGAGAATTAAAAAGTTATGCTTTTAGCTTCCGGCTCCAAGCCCCAGGCCCAGCTCTCCTCCTGTCTCCAGATTTGCTCAAATTTCAAAAGCTTTCCATCCAGCAGTTTGGGTCAAACTTCTGTTTGACCTTTTCCACCTTGAGCCTTTCTGGCTGAGGATGATGAAACCTGGGACAAAATCCCTAGGTCTGACAGCACCCAGACACGGGTGGTAGGGTGCTTGCTTCCCAAGAGTAGGGATGGCAAGTGGCAACTTTCCAAATACCCTGGAGCCTTGGGAGCATCAGAGCTGGCCAAACGTGCCTTTTCCTTTGACCCTCATCTTCATGTGGCTTCAGTGCACAGATGCTGCCTAATAAATGTGTTGGTGGGAAGCCAAGGGCTAATTGGGGCAGTCACTAATTGCATGCTCTGCTCTTTGATTTACTTCCAGTTGGTGCCTCTGGGTCGCCAAGGCTGGAGACCTCTACGGTCCGGACGTACTCTTGCTGAGGGTCAGCGTGACGGGAACCAGCCCGGCCCTGGGTAAGTGCGAGGAGGACCGAGGCCTTGGAGCTGGATGGGGATCAAGAGGAGAGCACGAGGCCCAGCGTCCTCTGCCTGGCATCACCCCTGCAGGGTGTCTGCCTTCACCAAGGTTTGCCTTGCCATGGAGGACCATGGAGATCTCAGCGGTGGGGGAGCAGCCCACTGCTGTCTGAGGCTTACAGGACCTTGAGATAATACAGAATGGCTGCTCAGCATCCCAACCATGTATGGTTTGCCCAGTCCCTGGACAAACAGCTCCACTGGGGACCCCAGGATGCCATCCTAGATAGGGGGTCCCACTGGGGTGAGGGAAGGATAGTGAAGCACTTCAGAGAGTCTCCTGGGATCCTCCTGTGTCCTGGGGCATGGTTCCCCTGTGCCAGGAGGATTCATTACTGACTCTGTCTGGGTTTGTTAGCCTGTGGGTGCACGGGTGGAGATGAGCCACCATCCTCACAGGGCCTTTCCCAATTCATTTCTCAGCACATCCCCACTATCCATAAGGCCACGTGCTGGCTGCTTTTCAGGACAAGAGCCCAGCCTGCACCTGTTTCTTGGCCCAAACCAACAGACACTGCAGTCTTGCTGCTGTGGACCAAAAAGGATGCTCTCCCTTCTGCTTGTGCACCCCACTGCTTCCCCTGGCTCCCTGTGGCTCCCACCTGTGGCTTGTCTCCCACCTCTCACCCACACTGGCTGGCCTACAGATGCACTCACTGGGTGCCTGCTCCATCGCTGACAGAAGCATGGTGCAAGCTGGCAGAGTGACAGACACACCCCAAAAAGGCTGCAATATTTGGAAACCCTTCTCCTGCCTGGTTCATGTTGCCAATACACCATGGGCTGCTGCACTGACTCGCCCGAGCTCCAGGCATCAGGGATGCTGCTGCCCACAGGACTCAAAGCCAAGGAAGACTACGGCTCGTGAAAATCCTCACGCCGGGGTGACCAGGCAAGGAGCTGCCGGCAGGGAGGGCTGGGGCCAGTGCCAGGGTTGGTGCTGCATGGGATGGAACAGGGACTGGCCATTGTGAGGGCAAGGAGGGTGGCTGTCTGCCAAGGGGTGGGCAGTTGGGGTGCTGCATTTTGGGGTGCTGCCAGATGCCACATAGCAGGGAGGCTGTGCCTGCACGGCGGGTCCACGAAGAGCTGTGTGGGAAAGGGCTGGAACTGCCCCATACGGCTTGCTGCCGGCCAGGATGGTACCCAGCACCCACGGGAGGGGGAACCCTCGTTAGCTGCCTGGGGAGACACGACGGGGGCACCCACCACCCCAAGACATGTCCATCCTTTTCCTTCCGGGTGCAGAGGAGATGCTCTCCCCTCCTGCCTCCAAGCTACAGGCAGGGATCAATCCAGGAGGCTCTTAATTCATCCCATTTCTTCCCTGTAGTGTAGGATCTCTTTGTCTCCTCATGCCACGTTTGCCTTGTGTGGCCCCTATTTCTGATGTGATATTTATTGATGGCTGGAATGACCTTATACTTATCATGTGCTGTCTGGAAGTGCAATATCTGAGAGGCTATACAGTAACGATGTCTTTTTGGTGTATTACTTGCCTAACACAGTATTAAATATTTTTTTAATTTGAAGAGTCAGTGAGCCCTTTATATCGATGCCCTATTTCTTTCATCATATTATTGGTACTGCATGGACTCCAAACCCTGGATCGGGTCAGGAAAGGATGTATGTGTGTTCCAATAAACAGGATTTTAAAACAGTGCTGGCTTAAGCCTTCTTTCTACAGCCCAAATTAAAAATATAATTGATCTTTAGCTCCCCCAAGAGTTTTTGGGGTACAAGGCTGAGCCCCAGTTGCAAACCAGCAAAATCACTGGTCTTTGCAGGGCTAATTTAAGCATGGGACATCCAGTTCCCACCACTGAGCAACTGTGCTGAGGTCCAGCTGGATTTTCTGATATGGAGAAATCCCCAACCTGGGAATTAGAAGAGACCTATGCAGAGAGGGACAGCAGTAAAGGAAGCCCCAAGCAGTTCAAACAAGAATACCTTTATTTTAAAAAAAATCCAAATAAGTTAGCAAAAATAATAATTAAAAAAAAAAACCCAACACAAATGGCAATTCCACACAGCGTTCAGTAGAAAAGACAGCACGGGCAGCCTCCGCGGGGCTCAGTGCCTGCAGGACACCAGCCGGAGAGAGATATTGGTCAAAGAGCATCTTGGAAAGAAATCAGCAAGTGAACCTAGCACACATTGGCCCCCAAAACCAATTGCCCCCAGACGGGGAGTGAAGCAGAGCCCGACGCCAGGCAGCCGCCCTTGTGGGAACTAGGGCCGCCGCCAGCATGGGGGCCGCGGAGCTGCTGACATCCCACCTCTCCCCTCCTTTCTTTTTTTCAGCTGGCCGAGTGGGAGCGTTTCGCAAGGAGCGGGAAAGGAGGTGAGTGGTTCCAGCAGTGCAGTCCACGATGCTGGAGGGGTAAATACGATTTCCAGTGGCTGGACCCTTCTGGTATCTTATTCCTAACCCGTTACCAGCTCAAAGAGCCATGGGGGTTTGCACTGGCTCAGTTTTGAACCCGCTCCTCCTGGAACGTCACAGCCACATCCTCCACGGCGATGCTCTCCACAATGGAGGAGAGCGAGTGGAGGTTGCGGTCCTCTGCTGCATCATCAGCCAGGAGGTGATCTGCAGAGAGCAAGTGGATGCTGACTGCTGGGGACAGGGTTCATGTGCTGCAGACGGCTCCTGGCTCCGCATGGGGAGACCCTGTGATCCCCTGCATGGCCAGAGTGACCTGGGGACGCACTCTCAGCTCCCACCCTGGCAGGAGATGAGACCTTCCCCTGGAGAGGGCAGCAGGGAGAGAAACTTTTGGACATTTTTTAGGTTTTATTCCCCATTGGAAAATGAGATTTAAGTTTCTGCCTTCTGGGGAAAAAAACAGGTGGCTTTAGCGCAGGCGAAGGGCAGGATAAATGCAATAATGGAAAAAAAAATCAGCAGCTGCAGTGGGACATGGGGAGGGAAAGGGAGCCCAGGGCACTGAAGCTCAGCAATGCTCAGCACCAAAGCAGGCAAAAACCAAGCCAAGGGATAGCAACAGATGAACCCTTGATGGGGACCCAGGCTGCTGCAGTCTGGTTTCTCAGCTCCTAAGAGCAGGCGTCTTGGTGAAATCAGGCGGTGGGCCTGAACCTGCAGAGCATCAAGCCAAGGAGGTGCTGGAGGATTTATGAGCCTGGGGGGAGCTCCTCTCTCTGCAACAGCAGTGGGGAGAGAAGGACAAGGCTCCTTTTGTCTTCTGCTCCAAGCACATCCTTGGGGGGGCCGGGGGGGGGATGTTGGCTCAGTGATGCTCTGCTCCAAGGGCTGCAGTGTCCCCCACTGCTGTCCCCCCACCCCAGAGCCCAGTGAGGCTGCAGGATGCTGGGGCGAGGCAGTGAGGACCTTACCCGCAGGGTTGGTGCTGAACTCCAGCTGGCTGCTCCACTCAGGGCTGCAGGACGAGCTGCCGGACCCACACTCACTGGCTGCCTGCAAGAAGCCGAGATGCTGACCATGGGTCCCACCTCCTCCAGCCCAGCCAAACCCCACCAGCCACCCCAAAAACACCCCAGGGTGCCAAATCACAGCAGCACAATGCCCCCACAGAGATGGGCATGTCCCTCCCCACCTGCAAAGTGGCTGGAGGAGCCAACAGCATTCAGGGTCCCCAGGAACCATTGGGGTCAGGTGCTTCATTAACCATAAAGGCTGAAAAAAATCCTTTGGGGGCTCTGAGGAAATGGGCCATGCCCTCACTGCAGGTAAAAAAAGTGTCTTTACCCAGTGATTCTATCCAGTGAGAAAGGGCTAGAGCTGGATGAACATCATTGGGCAAAACAGCTTTTTGCTGAAAATCACCTAATCAAGCTCATAAAAAAAATGACACAGGGGCTGGACACCCTCAGGCCATCCCAAGGGGATTCCTGGGGAAGACCTTTTGGCAGCTTGATTTGTGGATTTGGGGCTGAAGAGAAAAGAGCTGACAGCCTGAAAAATGAGAGTGTTACTCAGCAAAGCTCTGAATTAAATTTTTGTGTATGTGTGTCTTTATCTGGAAGTGGATGCCAGCTCAGGTTAAACCCAAAATATGATTTATAGGAGCCAACTCCAAGGACCCAAATATTTGTAGCAGCCTAGAACTGGTACTTCGGGTCTACAAGCTTGCAGCAACACAGGCTAATTAATTAACACTTAGATTTATTTCCTACTCAATATGTGAATCCCTGGCTATGCCTGGGAGAAGCAGTAGCTTGGAGCAGCAGTGACACGTGAACTGCTCAGCGCAGTTTTGGGCATGTTTGCAGGGGCAGCCAACAAATCCACCTGAATCAAACCCAAGTGGATACATTGGATTTACACTGGGAAATCCCAAGAATATATAGGATGGAGCCTAAAAGCTTTTTCCGTCCTTTATTCAGCTCTAAGTGTTGGGCTACGCAGGTACCTGCTGTTTTGGTCCTTAAATCCCTTAGTCTGAAAGGAGATGAATCTCTGTGAATCCCTCTTTTCTGTGCCTCTTATGAAGTCCTTCTATATCTATAGCTAATCTATATCTATATCTAATCTATGTCTATATCAATATCGATATCCATATCTATCTATACAGCTATAGGTATACCCATATCCATATCTATACCATCTATATCTACTTCTACATCTACATCTATATAATCTATATCTCTGTCATCAATGCCTATACTGATACGTACATCTACATCTATCTATATAATTTCTACCTATACCTATATCAATAGCTATAGCTATCTATACATTTCCATATACAAAGCCTCAGAGCAGCAGCAAAGTGCATGCCCAGACTTCCCCCAGAAATCAGAGGGCAGATAAAAATATCTCTCAAAACTTGTTTAGACAACCAAAACCTTGCGGTGTGACGGGCCTGGCTTGCAGCATCTCTTTTTGGGGCTGCAGCAAGAGACAACTGCTGCGAACAGCCTCGCCTGGCTCTCAGATCAGCACCTTTGGACCAAGAAACCAGAGGTGGCCCCATGTCGACTCCTTGTCCCCTGCCCTGTCCCCTGCCCGGGCATGATGTGCCATGCCACGCCGACCATCAGAAAAAAGTCACCATGCCCCAGTGTGTTGTGGCACCAGCATTCGCATGGTGGCAGGGGAGAGGGGAGGGAGGCTGCCGGTTTTGTGCCCAGGAGCACTGATACCTGTGGGGTGTCGCGGGAGGCAGCAGGTGATGATGCCCCCGATGGTGTTTGGTCGGAGGCTTTGTAGGTTGTGCCATCCCAAGACTTTATAGCGAGAAACAGGAGTGTGTGCGTGTGTCTGTGAGCAGGGGGATTTAATTTTATTTTGTATTTTATTTATTTTAATTAATTAAATTAAATTTTACTTCATTTAATTTCATTTAATTTTGTTATTTCATTTTATTCTATTTCATCTTATCTTATTTCATCTTATTTTATTTTATTTATTTTAATTTTATATTTATTTCATTTTTGCCTTTATTATCCCTCCCAAGCCCAGGCACACATGCTACACTCAATGCAGTGTCCAGCTGCAGACCACACAGCTCCCACTAAATGCATACACAGGGACAGACTGCTGTCAGCCCCTTTGCCCGGGGATCTGAGCACACACCTGGGGCTGGATCATGGCTGCCCTGGACACATTCACCAGCCCATGATAGCAGCAGCTGCCTTGCCCCCAGGGCTGGGGGTCCCACTTGCCCCAGCAGGACCCAGTGCCCCAGAGCCGCCCGCAATGCGTCTGCTTGGGATCGCCCCCAGACAGAGCGTCAACCCCATGCTGGTCCCCAGACCAGGTTTGGGGATCCCAGGGGATGCACAGAGACACTTACCCCGGGCTGGGGAGCGGCGGGGCGGAAGCGCAGGTCCCTCTGCTCCCGCTCCTGCTGGTTGAGGGTGCTGAGCAAGCTCTGCAGGCGCTCGATGTACTGGATGGCGCTGCGCAGGATCTCCACCTTGGGCAGCCGCTGGTTGGGGTTGAGCAGGGTGCTGCGTTTCAATGCCTCGAAGGCTTCATTCACCTTCTTCAACCTGCGTTTCTCCCGCAGGGTGGCTGCCCGACGCCGGTCAATGGAGACTGTCTTCCGCTTGCAAACCTTGCAGGCCCAGGGCAGGCATTGCCCAGGACAATGCTCAGGCAGGGCTGAGTCCTTCTCTTCCAAAGCCACCCTGCCCTCGGGACACAGGGCCACCTCGGGCCGCTCTGGGAATGCCGCTGGCTCGTAGCCCTGCAAGCGGGAGCCCAGGAAATTTTCCCCATCATAAAACCTCTGGTCCGGGAAAAAGTAAGGGTTGGTCTCGAAGAGTTCCATGGGCGCGTGGGCAGCTCAGGGATGTGTGCACGGCTCAGGGACGGCTGCTCCCTCTCCCCACGCCAACTGTTTGGTGCCATTTAAACCCTGGTGCTGGCATTAAATCACGGAGATAAATATAGAAAACCTAAAGGAAACCTGAGCCCACCCTAAGCTGCTGCCTCACATCAAAACTTGTCCATCTTATTTCATGTGCTCTCCCAGCGGGGATTACACTGCCCGGACTGCGGCTGTGCTGGAGGGGGGTCTGGGGGAGCTGGCACGGCCAGGAGGGCAGTGAGGCCGTCCCACGAACAAGGGCTTTGTTTGAGCCCAAGGGAGTCACTGGGGACAGTGGGTGGCTGCCAGCTCCCCCCCCCCCCAGCATTCCTGCATCATCTGGTCCCTTCAGTTATGGCTGGGCTGAGGGAAGTCCACAGTGGCCTCGTGGCCAGCCTGCCTGGCCAGGGCACCCTCAGCCCTTCACGGCTGCTCCCCTCGATCCCGCAGATCCATGCCTTCCCTGTGGTTGGACCTGACAGCGGCACAGCACCCTCCGCCGCTCAGCCTTTCCCACCTCCCCACCCTGCTCTGCCCCACATTGCTCCAGCTCACCCCCCATATTTCCCATGGCCCCATCCTGCCCATGTGTGTTGCAGCAGAAAGGCCTGATCCTGCTTCTGCTGAAGCCTTGTAGAAGTGGAGAAATCCAGCTCCAGGAAGGACATCCCGATGCAGGGAGCACCCTGGGGCCCAGTGCTTTCCCCATGGGCATCCCTCACCGTGCAGCACTCATCCCAGTGCCAGCCCCTGCGCTTTGCTGCCCGTCCCTCCTGCCTGTCCCACAGGAATGGAGCAGGCAGACAGGCAGGCAGGACAGCACCAGGCCCAGCCTTTCCCCCACCATGGGCTTCCTGAAGGTCCCTGGCCAAGTCCCTTATCCCAGAGCAGCATTTTTGGCACAAAACCCACGTTTGTGGCTTCTCCCATGCACCAAACCCAAAGGGCACCTTCTCCCATGTGCCTCCACATCCCAGCGGAGCAGCCCAGCTGGGCTGGATCCCCTCCTGCCCTGGCACTGGCTCATACGAGCTGGTCTCTGGTACCAGCCTCTGTACGTGTGGATAACCAAAGCCCCAACACCACCCTGCTGCACACTTCTCCCAGCAAAGACACATTGCTCCCACCTTCCCAATGGGGAAACTGAGGCACAACCATGGACACTGCATGAGCAGCAGCATGGGCGGGATTTTAACCCACCCCAGCCCTTCCCTACTGACTCCAACCATTTGACTGCGTCTCTCCAGCTTTGTCTTCAATTCAGAAGGGATTTTTTTTTTTTTTCCATCGGGAACATCAGAAACCATCTCCCACCTCCTCCTATTCCCGCTCCAGGCCAGATTCCAGCCGAGGGATCGGTCAGTGGAAAGAATGTCAGCAAAGAGCAGGGCCAACCCTGCCGGGATTTTCCTTCCCCAAATCCCCCTCCCCAGAGAGGCCATGCCATGGTGCATTCCCTGAGCTCACTGCCGGCACCATTGCTCATTTTGGGTTGATTTCTAGCCTTTTTGGAACCTGCCACGATGCTCTTCTCTCTGCAGTGATTTCTTTGGGGCTAGGAGCTTTATAATGCATCCTCGCCCTGATTTCATCTCTCCTGGGGTCTCAGCCCTGGGGATTTGCTCTCCCCACAGTTTTAGCATCTATAAAAAAATCTGCAGCCTCGAGGTTCGTCCTCAGCACAGCCCCTATTTTCCCCAGGGTCAATCAAACTCCAAAAATACTCAAGAAGGAAGAAATCAGAGCGCCAGCTTGGCCCCTGCATTAAGTGAAAGCACTAAAACAGTTAGGAAGAGGCAGGATTCACCCCTGTGCAGAGGAGCAGTGGCAGGCATGAAACCATTAGGAGGGGATAACTGGAGCCTGTGGATTTCGCATCAATTTCACATCACCAAGCCAAGCAGTTTGACTCGCTCATGAGGACCCTTCTTGGTGGCACTTGCTGGTGGACACGACCCCTGTGAGCCTCTCGAGCTGCAGCCAGGTCCTTGGATGAGGGATGCCTGCAAGACCACCCCGGCCGTACCATATAAATGTTTGGGGTTTTTTAATTGCAAGGGTGTATTTGGAAGATGAGGAACCCAGCAGTGACATAACCAGCTCTGCAGGGCACGTGGCGGATCCGTACAAGAGCGAGGTCAAGCATTTAGCACTTCATAAAAGAGGGGCAGCATTGGCGGAGCAGGCACTGTCCGCCACAGTTGCCTTTCCCTGGCCAGGAGAGGAGCAAGGAGGGATGTGGGTCGAGCCAGCCCCCACAGGCCACCGAGGCCACCATGTCACCATGGCCAAGCAGGCAGCAGAGGCAGGAGGCAGCCTGTGGAGATGGGGAGGAAAGGGCAGCCAGTGCCAGCGTGGGATGGGGAGTCGGGAAGAGGGACCATGAGCTGGGGTGGTGGCCCCAGCTCCTTTTGGGGGGTTTTAACCAGGCTGTCCACACTGCCATCAATACGGGGAGCTGGGATAATGCTGTGCCCCCCCCCGGCCATGGCTCTGCTCCTCCATCAGACCCTCTATGCCAAGGATTACCCTAATTCCGGGCACGGTGCAGGGACACAGCAGGGTCTGGGGTCCATAATTCCAGTGGGCTTATCCCAGTGGATTTCGAATCAGGGATAATGATAACTGCCATGCAAGTAGCCATCACTGAGGGACCCTGGCATCTGGACTACCAGTGGGCTCCCGTTGTAGCCCGCACCACCCTGAGCTCCCCACAAAGACAATTGCTGGGGGATGGACAAGCACAGCAGCTTTTCCCAGGTCCCATGGGTGCCCATGGTGGCTGCAGGCTGCGCCCCGGGTAATTCAGAGCTGGCAGGGGATTAGGGCTCTGCTGCCGGCTGTCAGGTTAGCCTGTGATGGATGGTGGCGGCTGGGAGGCACACAAAGGCGATGCTGTGTGAGCCCCAGGCAGAACGTGCTGCGATCTGTCATGGGGTGACCTTCCCCCGGCTGGCGGAGGCCTCACAGGGACGGCTCACCCTGTCACAGCCGGTGTGGATGGGCAGCCACGAGGCCTGAGCTAAAAATACCCGTCCATTGAGAAAATCTCAGCGAGGAAGGTTTGTCCTTGCTCCTCCTGGGCAGCTTCCCAAGCTGGTGGCCAGGTCCATAGCACAGGGTCATGAAGAGTCACCCCGGGGCTGCCTCTACTGTTTTGCTTTCCCACTGTGGCCAATGGTCCTGATTTGCTGAGTTTTGGGGAAGCGCAAAAGCATGGTGCAGCCCGGTGCATCTCCCTGCCTGGTGCACAGAGCTGCACACCCCAGTCACTGCATGGAGCTGCACAGAGCCAGTGCATGTCCCTGCTCAGTATATAGAGATGCAGGGTCCCTGCACTGGAGTAGTGATGGCAGGGATGGTGCCAGCTGACTCCTTCCATTGGAATTGGCAGAAAAAGCAGCAGGATTTAGGCACTGGTGAAGTGAGCCGGGTGGTCAAGGCAGCATCTACACCCACAGGGTGCAGGCACCATCCCGCTGATGGGGAGAAAGGCCAGCACTGGCCAGGACCCAACAAAGAGATCATCCCACTGGTATTTCAGCACAGGAAAGGAGTCCCACTAAAATGACATTTCCAACGGGACCTACCTTCCTGTCCCCACCGGGCATCCCACTGCCCCACGTCCCCTCTCACTTTCCAGGCTTGCCAACATCCCTTCCTGCCACGGTGACAAGTCGTAACATATTTGGGAGCAGCTGCAGGCAGCAGGGAGATGCTTGGCCCTCTCCGCACTCCTGGCCGAGGAATGCAGAGCAGACCTCTCCTCCGACACCCAGGATTTCCGACATGCCTGCTCGCCGGAGATTTGGGACGGTGACAGCTGCTTGGCCAAGATGGGGCCGCAGCAGAGCCTGCTCCTTCAACCCCATCCCCGCCAGCCAGTAGCTTTACACAGCCACCTCTCAGCCTGCTGGGGATTCAGGACTGGGTTTAGGTTCAGCCCACGGGGAGTGATGGGGGACGGTGTCCTGCTGTCTGTCCCCAGCTGGGATGAGAGCAGTGGTGGCAGGACTGGCCAACAGCACCTTCCTCAACTCTATGTGCCAGCTCACCCACTTTGAGTTCACTGGTGGGTTGGAAGGATGGTGGGATGGTGCTGCTCATGGCCCTGCAGCACCATGTCCCCACAGGGCTCAGCGTCCTTGGCCCCCACTTTGCCTCTCATCCCCAAGTGCCAGCCCCCATGCCTCAGTTTCTCCATCGGGCAATCAGGGATAGTAATGGAGGTATAAAGTCTGGCTGGAGAATGGTTTTATTCTGGTTATTAACTGTCTTTACAGGTTTGACCTAGGCTGGGGGGGGCAGGATATCAGCAGAGAGGTGCTGGTGGTTGAGCAGTCCCCAGTCCACTGGATCCTAGTCTGGGGACAATACTGGGTGCCCCAATATACCAATCCATTGGATCCCAGTCTGGGGACATTAGTGGGTGCCCTGACCTACAGCCTGTTGGATCCCAGTTCAGGAACCATCCTGTGTGCCCTGACCCACCAGGTTGCTGGCTCCCAGTTCAGGAACCATACTGGGTGCCCTGACCCACCAGTCTACTAGCTCCCAGTCCAGGGACCATACTGGGTGCCTTGAACCCCCCTGCTTGCCATCATCCAGTGATGCTCTGCCCCATTGCAAGCACTAAACCTCCTGCATTTCTGCCCCACCATGGCCTCCCTTGCTCCATGACTCCATGGCCTGGACATGGCCTTTCCCCTTCCCAGCCCCAAATTGCAGCTGGGGGAGGGACTCACCTGGCAGGACCCCCACTAACGAACGCCACATGGGCTCTCCCATCCAGCATCCCCCCCATGCCAGGGGCATTCCAGGCAAGTGAGAGGCTGCTCTTCCATCCCCTGCATGGTGGCACTGGCTGGGCTGTCCCCACATGTGTCACAGAAGGACTGGTGAGTGGGGGCGGGACTTGGGTTGTCAACAAGGGGCTGTTTTCCCTGGGGTGGGAGAGTCTGGCTGGGGTGAGCTGGAGGACAGGTGGGTGTTTGGAGGAAGACCCATAAATGTGAGGGATTCAGCAGCGACATGTGGTGGCTATTCGACGCCCCGAGAAGGACAGCTGTCTGGACCAGGGGGATGGCGCAAGGCCCAGGGATGGGACCTGGGGTCAGCAATGTCCCTGGGCAGGGGACAGCCCTGAGATAGGATGCCTGCAGCCACGTGGGGACCATGGAGGGGGCTGAGAAGCAGCTGGGTGACTGCAAGCCAGGTCTCCTGGGTCGGTGACCATCATCTTGTCCCCATGGTGGGCACGTTCCTGCTAGGGCTCATCCAGCCCCCATGGCCTGACTGGGGGCTGATGCTGCAGGATCAGGGTCCAGTGAACAGGGAGAAAAGGAGTTGGTGATGCTGATGTGGGGCTTTCAGGCCATAAACCAGTGACTCCTGCATTTTTCGGTCCCCACCCCACAGGACAGCAAATGTCGGCACAAGGAGGGGTGAGCCCATGTAGAGCACCCCGGGCTAACTCAGAGAGCTGGGGAAGGGAGGATTGTGGGGATTTTGTGGCTTCAGAGTGGGATGCTCAAGGGGAGCAGGGACGGCAGACCCTCCCTGTGACATGCCAGCGGTGATGCTGAACAAGCTGGTCCCCAGGGAGGGGCACCCAGCTCTTCCAGAAGGGTCTCGCCCTGCAAATTCCCATCATGGGGAGAAGCTGCTGGGTCAGCCCGTCCTGTGAGCATGCAGGCTCAGAGCCTCCCCGCCCCAGGCTGGTTTTTCCCCTCACCAGGGTGTTCAGCCCTGTCGGGCGGCCATGCCTCAGCAACACCCCAGCTCCCACTCACATGCTCAGCTGTCGGCCACTCCAGCACATGTTGTCAGGACTGGTCAAGCTGCTGGAGGATAATCCTGACCCTGCAGTGGTGAGAGCTGTGGCCGGGCAGGCAGGGCTGCACCCCACGGGGCTCCCCGGGCCACCCACTGTGGGGGTGTCCTGCACCCAACAAGCTGATGGAGCTGGACCCCAGCTAGGGGAGATGAGAGCCAGGAGGATGAGGAAGGGCGGGGAAGGGTGAGGAAGGCTGGTAGGTTTTGGTGTAGGGAGCAGAAATGGGGTAGATATTTTTGGGGTGCTCCCCAGACCCCATCACAGGGGGTCGAGCTTCTTCCAGCCTGTCCCAACCATGGAGCAAATGCAACACCTAGCTGCCTGCGAGGAAAAATGCCTCGAAATGCAGATTTTCAGAGCCCTGAGGTTGTGACCGAGGATGAACCCTCGCTTCCTTAGCCGGGTCACGGGAGGGTCCCGTGAGACCGGGGTTCGGAGGTCACCCACTCCTTGCCAGGAGGGATGGAGAAACCCTCAGCCGTCGCGGCCGTGCGATGCGGCCGACGGGAGAGGGCACCAGCAGCCCGGTGATCCACACACCGAGTCCAGATTTAGGGCTGCACACCCCAAGCCAAAGGCCGAAAGCATCTCAGACGCCTTTGAACCCCTTTTTTTTTTGCGGGGGGTGGGGTGTAGGAAGAAAACCCCAGCACCTCCCTGTGCAGGATGCAGGGTGTGGACCCAGCCCTTTGCCCGGGGGCTGAGAGAGGGGGATCAGGACCTGGAAACCCTCGGGGTGACCCCTTCGTATCCGGCACCGATTCCCCATCAGGGATGAGCCCAGCTATTCCTTTCCCACCCCCTGTGGAGAAAATCCCGAGGTTTGTTTTTTCCCGCGGCGTAATGACCCCAGCAGGTGCTTTTCCTGCCCGAGGGCTGAAAATAGCTCCCAGGGTTTGGCTTCCTCTGGTTCCTGCGCCACCCCACCCCCCCCCATCCCGTCCCCGCAGTCACCTCGTTCATCTTGTGGGCCAAAACATCCCAATCCGGGGAGGGGAGGCTCCAGGGAGGCGGCGGGACTTCCCGGAAACCCTTTTCTTTGCATTTTTGTGCTCAGCTGGAGGCGAAATTGTCCTGGGGAAGGAATTTTTGGCCTCAGCCACACTTGACCTCAAGTCTCTCTTGGGGAGCAGCTCAGCTTTCACCCCATCAGGAGGGACAGGAATGTGCTTTGAGGATTTCCCCCCCTTTTATTTCTGCTGCAGGAGCTGTGTCCTCTGTCCCTCTTGCCCAGTGCCTGTGTCACATCTGGACCCTTTGGCCCCATGGATTTAATTGCTTTGGGGGAGTGAAATGGCTGGGGAGGAGCCGAATCTCTCGGCCACCAATATTCATGTCGGTCTCTGCCTTATCAAGAGCATGTATTTAGGGAGTTGAAACTGGGAGCCCCAGTTGCCCCTGGGGCTGGGCATGTTCCTTGTCCTCAGGAGGAGACCCTGGGGTGCACTTGGGGCCATATGTGGATTTTTCTTTCCCAGTGCCTCTTTAGTGGCTGTGCTGGGTCTTGGCTCCCCTTTAAACCCAGGGGACATGCAGAGGCACAGCAACCCAGATCCTGGCCCTCTGTGATATTTTGGGAAGGCAAAGCAGGCGTGAGATGGGGTTTCACCCTCTTTCGTCCCTGCAGGAAAACACAAGGGATAGGGACATGGTGGGGAGCTTCCTTCCCCTGCTCAATCCCCACGTCTCCACCCTGGATGGAGGAGATGGACACACATGGCAAACACCACTTCGGCCAGGGCTTTTCATGGGAAAGGGCTGCTCCCGGGGTAGAGGAGAGGAATCTGGGGGTTGTTCACCCAGCTGCCTTCCAACGCCTGTCTCAGGTCTCTGCCCTTCAGCCCGGTGCTCTCCTGGCCCATCCTTCCTCTCAGCCTTTCCCAGCAAGATGATGTCTGCATCCCACATTGTCCCTTCTCTGCTCCCCCAGAGATAGGAGAGCATCTGGGGGTTCTCAGCACCCCAAAAGCTGCAGCCACCCAGCTGGCACCCCTTGGTCTCTGCAGCACTGAACTGGTGGGTCCCCACTTCTCCATCACCTCTGAGCCACGGAGCCATGCAGCACCTCACTGCAGCAGCAGATCCACAGGGCATCACTGCACCACCACCTCCTCCCAGGGCACAAATTCATCTGGGGGCTTCCCACTGCGAGGCTGGGTGAGGCCCAAGCTGGGTCCTGCACCCCAAATCCTCCCCACTTATCGGAGCAAGGGGAGGAAAGACAAGAGAAGCAGCCTCCATGTCCATCGAAGCTGATACACTCTGAGCTCGTGGCAGGGGACTTCTGGTCATGTGCCCCTGAGGAAGGCAGCCAGCTGTGGGAATGTCTCCATCGACCATCTCAGGGTTGCTCTGTGCAATGCAAAATGTCACATGTCCCACTGCAGCGTCACTGTCCCAGAGAAGCCATCCCCCAGGGATCAGGGCTGGGAGGCTGTTTTTGCCAGACGGTTCGGGTAATGTTTGTGCTGCTCTGGGGCCATGGGGGAAAGGATCCCAGCTGGAAGAGGAGAAGGGGAACAGGGCAGGAGGTGGATTGCCTCTACTGATAAGGAATTTTCCACATCTTCAATAGGAATCTGTAGGTTTAGGCACATGGGAAGGGTTTAAACAGCTTTTCCTACAACATAGAGGACCTGCCCAGTGTATTTCTGTCCTGACTTAATTTCTGGAAAGAAACCATTCAGTTTAGATTGGTTGGAAGGAAATAATTTGGGCAGCAGCAGAGCACAGGGCTTGGAGGCTGCAGGAGTCAGATGGAAGAAGAGCTTTTGTGTTGGAGGGTGGTGATGTGGTTACGGTCTGTAAGTGTCTGAGTGGGGAAAAAAACCCTGTTACCGAAATTGAAAGCTCCCCAGCCAGCTGAGAAAGATGCAGTAAGTGACAGCTAAAAGCGGAGAATTTTAAAATAGAAATATGGGATATGTTTCTAAAGCAAGAAATACAAACTTTGGGAGCAGCAGCCATGGGGATGTGGCTTTCCTTTACACCCCCCACGTGAGGAGGCACATCTCCATCCTCACCCCAGAGGCACCAAACCAACCCAGCCCAGTCCCCCTTGACCACTTCATCACCGTCACTCCTTCACCCCAAATCCTCATCTTCCACTGCCCCTGCGGAGCACGGGGCAGCAAGAGTGGGTGTCCCCGGGCCACCACAGCCCCACGTCTGGGGCTGGCCCTGGTGTCTTCCAGGCACAGCACCCACTTGGCTTTTCATCCGCCCCCACCTCCCCATTTCCCCAAAAGTCAATCAGAAAATGGTTATACCATCTCAGAGATCCCTCAAGGGAAGAAGTTCCCCTCATTCATCTCTCAGCAAACCAGGACTCGCAGAAGCCACATTTTCCTTTTACGTTTTCCTCCCACTGCCACTTTTTTTTTTCCCTTTCCTGGGAAGTCGCTGTTTCACAGGAGTCTTTGCCCCAGAAAGGCCTGTCATCACTGCTGCATGCTTCAGAGCACTTACACCACCAGCCTCTCTCCTCCCTCCCCATGGGCACGGCTCAGTGCCAGTGGGGCTGGAGGTAGCAAGCACTATCCTGCCTTTCCATGGCCTACTTCAAATAAAATGAGAGGCTAAACAAGCACTGGGTTTGTTTAAGGGGTGGCCGTGGAGTGGGGGCAAAGGGTTTTAACCGTCCTCTAAACTGATTTGCAGCAATAGAAAGGTTTAACCCCCTCCTGTGCTGCAGAGCCTGCTGGAAGCAGTGGGCAGGAATAGCTCTCGGCCAGCTGCCTAGCTCGATAACACTCCCGGGGCTCCCTTAGGATTAAAATAAACCCAGTGCGTGGTGAGGAAGATGCAGTGGTGAAGAGGCAAAGGGCCTGGATTGGGGCATGGGGGCGGACACCAGCACCCCGCTGCGGTCCCAGGCGTGCCGCAAAGCCGGAGATTGGGGCAGACCTCTGCTCTACCCTGCTGCCGTGCCAAGGACAGCACTGGTGGAGAGCTCACTGGGTCTTGAACATGTTTTCTCTTCTGTTGAGTGTTGTCTCAGCAGTTCCTCCCTGCCAGGGAAGCACAAAATCCTGTTAGCATCCTGCTGTGCCAAGGCACCTGGCTTGGTTGCAACCCAGCTGCCTGTGGGCAACATCTGGCTGGCATCTGGCATGTCACTAGGTGGGGCTTGACCCTTTTGGCTACTGCATGGGAGCCCACAGCCTCATAAACATGGCATCTACCCAGGGCAGAGGGGAGCCGGGGTATGTCCTCGCATTGGCACCCACTTGCCGAGTGACCACAGACACCTTCTGTGACTCAGTTTCTCCCTCGGTGCCTGGGAAGCACTGCCAAACTGCTTTAAAACCTGCTCTGGGTGGCAGGGCTGAGATGCACTTGGTGGAAAGGGTCAGTCTGTATGGAAACAGCCATTCCTTAGTCCACCCTCCAGGATTTGCTGGTTTAAGTTATCTCCCAGGAATTTTTTCTACGCTGTGTCATTGCTGCTAAGTATCTGCTGCAAAGCCCAGATGGAGATGCATCACCCTGCAAAAGCACAGTGCTACTTGCTCACCAGACGACTTCCCAAGGGGCATGTATCCCGTTAAATGGGAGAGAAATGGAGCACAAGTCATGGAGTGGCCCTGTATCCTGAGGAAAGTCCTGCCAGGGCTCTGTGTCACCTGGTGCACACAGACCAGTGGCCCCAGGGCTGGTGCTATGGGGCAGCATCTCAGCACAGCGGAGGCACCCTTGGGAAAGCTCCGGGTTTTCCCTTTGTTTGCTCCTTTTTTCACCTTGTGCCATCTTGTCCGGACCCACCGGTCTGTAGCATTCAGGGAGTCACTCATCCTAATTAATATCTCGCAGAGATGTCAGCCCTCCAAGCACACAGCCCTGTGCTGCTGGCACCTGCCGTGCTTCTAATTAACTTTCCTAATTAAGAGGCCCCTTTCCGTGACCAGAAAAGCTGTGTGATGGTCCCTGTGATGGAGGAGGTGGAGAAACCCTCAGCATCTCCTGCACTGAGCAGCTGGGATGGCAGCATGGAGCTGCTCTTCACATAGGTAAACTGAGGCAGGAGGGGGAAAGCTCAAACCCCCAAGAAAGGCCAAAGAAAAATGGGTGGAAATGAGCTACCCACGCCCTGACTTGCCTCCTTGGAAAAGCATTTCTTGGCTGCTGCTGAGCCCCGGGGCTGTTCAGTCGGGGTTTGGTCTCGTCAGCCAGGCAGGCTGGCTCAGCCGGCCCTGACACGCCAAACCCTCCGGTGCATCATGCTGGCACAGAGCCAGTCACCAACCATGCCGTCCTGACATGGCCAGGGTTTGGTCATCCAGTGCAGGAATATTGAAGCCATGCCGTGTCCCCTCTTTGCCCTCCTTCATCCCATCTCTCCCACTGTGCCAGGGACAGCAGCAGGTATTTGCCTGTATGTAGCAGCAGCATCTGACACTTTGGGATCATCACAACCCATTGCAGCTCTCAGGCCATTTTCCCCTTCCAAATCCCAGCAAGAGCCTGGAAGACCTGAATAACCTTTGCAGTGCTTGATGTTCACCAGAAAAATTACCTTTCATGGTTTATTAAGGAACTCCCAACACTCGCCTGGCACAAGTCCTAGTCTGGTGTCTGGGAGGATGAGCAGATGATGCCATGTTGGTCAGGAACACACTCTGCGCAACCACCTGCAATGACCAGCAGCAACATTTGCTTATTCAATCTTGGCAGACTTTGCCAAAGCCCGGAACAGTTTGCTTGGGCTGGTGCGAGAGTTCCTACCCCCTTTTGGCAGACTCCCAGCTGGGCAGATCATTTTTGCTATAACATGGGGTTTTTTAGGGGAGCTGCTAAAATTAAGTATGCTGGGGCATGAGTCCAGGGAGGGAGAACAAACTGCAAATCCACGAAGGAAAAGGAGTGGGTTTTAATTCTGTGTTTGGGAGATTTGCATACAATTAGGCCGGGACCTGCCCGCATTTGCTTCCGCATTGCACTCCCATGATGAACCTGCCAGTTTTCCTGCTCTGCTCCCAGCAAGAGGTTGATTGCAAGGACACTCACCCTGGAAAGCTGGTGGGCAAGGGGTTTGGGGCTCTCTGGGGGTGCTTTTTCCACTCCCCGTACCCTGTCCTACATGCCCCCACACCACGCATTGCCTCTGGCTTTAGGGTTTCAGCCCTATAGTGGGGTAACAGCTTCCTCCCTGCACTGTAGGATGTGTGAGGAGGTGTGCTGTGAGATGCTCCAGTGAATGCCTCCTGTAAATAGCACAGTGTTTACGTGAGCCTGCCATCCTTGGTTTAATTTTTCTCTCGGCAGAGCAGATCGTTCAAATCCAAATAAGCTCTCCTTGCTCTGCTGCTGGCACAGCCCAATGGTCAGAGGTGGCACATTGCTACTGTGCCCAGACAGCCATCAGCTGCTCAAACCCCCCAGCCCTGTGCTGGCCACTTGGCCAAGGAGGTGAGGGGGAAGCCCACAAGCCACCAGCTGATGGAGAAATCCAGCACTAGGTTGTGATGGTCCCACAGCTGTTTCCATCCCTGCCTTGGCATGTGCAGGCTCTGATGGAGAAGGTTGAGGGTCAGCCTAAGGGGCAGATCCAGGTGTTGGGACATCTCTCACTGTGGCAGAGCAGAGCAGGAAGGGACAACTCCAGCCCCAAGTCTCACCAGAGGAGGGAGAAAGGATGGAGAGAGGTGCAGCTGGGGTCTGGGAGAGTCCCCTTGCCCCAGATCTGAGGTCATAGCCAGTCCTGGTCTGTGCAGCACTCAGATAAACCAGCCCCACTCCTGAGGAGCAACTTATGCAGGATAAGCCTTGCAGGTGCTGGGTCCACCCCTGGGAGGGGGGTGTCCCTGGAGGGCTTGGCTGGTTCAGCTCCATCAGTCAGATCAAGCCCCATTGCCTCTGCACTACCTAGCCCAGGGGGGAAATTTTGGGGGTGGCAGTTTTTCCCCAAACTTCTCCTGGGACCTTAAATAGTGTCCTGTCCAGCCTCACCACCAGTTTGGGGCCACTATTCCTCCCCATGCCTTATCCGGAGAGACCCTCCGCCTGCCCCAGCAGCTCTGTTTTCCACCAACACAGCCCCCTGCACAAGGAATGCTGCCAGCCCTGTGCCTTCCCCCCTCCCTGGCACAGGGTACAGTCCCACCCCAGCACCCAGACGTGCCGTTCAGAGGATGAAGGGTGCTTTGGGGCTCACTGCCAACCCATCCCAGCAGTGATTTCGGGTGAGACATTGTCAGCCAGAGCCCGGGTGAGCACGCCAGCTCTTTGGGCAGGTTTGGGTCTGACTTGGGGTGCCAGCCCCATCCTGGGGCTGACCTCAGAGCAGCGGCTGCTCCGTGCCCGGGTGATGCGCTGGGTCCCCCCTCACCCCGAGCTCAGGCTCTGCGTCCGGGCTCCCCTCCCCGGATCCTCTGTCTCACACCTGACCTCAAAAACCCGTTCTGGTGATAAAACCGAGACCCGACCCTTGTCGGGAGCTTGGGGCTGGCACCGGCTCTGCTGCTGCCCCCGCTGCTGGCTCTCACCCCGCTCACCCTCCCGCTCCTG
>VYZV01012939.1:162037-216484 GCA_013401275.1 Pandion haliaetus
GGGGACCGGGGGCCGAACACAGCCCCGTTCGCCAGTGGAGAGCCCGGTACCCAGCGCCAAGAGCATCCCTCCGCACCCCCCGCTCCCAGCATGCCCCCCGCGTTCTCCTGCGGGTGAAGAGCTATTGCTATTTTTAGGCTGAGGGCACCCCAAAACAAGACCTCGGCTTGCAGGACAAGGTGAGGTGGGTTAGGGCCGGGCGGGGGCGGGCGGCTGCTGCCGGGGAGCGGTGCGAGGTCGGCCGGAGGAAGCAGCCAGGGGAGGGGGGGGGGCGGGAACGGCGGCTCCTCTCCGGTTGCACCGGCCCCGAGGGGCTCCGGCAGACGGCCCCGGGGCGGTCCCGAGGGCTGTGGGGCTCCGACGCTCTCCCCGGGGCTGGCCGGCGGCTCCCGCTCGCCCCGGAGCACCGGGAGCGGTTGCGAAGCGGGATGGAGGTGGGTGCAGGATGAGTCCCGGGGCGGGGGCCGGAGCCCCAGGGGACGGCACAGACGGGAGTGGGGTTGTTTTGTTGTTTGTTTTTTTTTCCCCCACACACACCCTCTGCACGGGCTCCATCCCGGCTTGCAGCGCAGTTAACGATGCCAGTTGTTAATCGCCTCCCTGTGCCTTTGCAGGTGACAGAGGGGCCCCAGCGTGAGGCGGGCGGGGACCGGAGCATCATGGCACACCCCGTCTCAGCCTTCCAGGCTGCCTACATCTCCATCGAGGTCCTCATTGCTTTGGTGTCCGTGCCGGGGAATATCCTGGTCATTTGGGCTGTGAAGATGAACCAGGCACTGCGCGATGCCACTTTCTGCTTCATTGTCTCACTGGCGGTGGCTGACGTGGCCGTGGGGGCTCTGGTCATCCCCCTGGCCATCATCATTAATATCGGACCGCAGACGGAGTTTTACAGCTGCCTCATGGTGGCCTGTCCTGTCCTCATCCTCACCGAGAGCTCCATCCTGGCGCTCCTGGCCATCGCTGTGGATCGATACCTGCGGGTGAAGATCCCTGTCAGGTAGGAAAATGCATCAGGACCAGCTCTGTGGTGGCTGCTGTGGGGGTTCAAAGGGAGCGAGGATGCCCCAAACTCTTGGAGAAGCACTGGGAGAAAGGTCTTCCTCCACACTGCCAGCCCAGGCACATCTGGCCGCAGCAGCAATCGAGACAGGCTGGGCTGAGGGGGGTGTCCCGCAGCCTCCGGTAGATTTGCTTGGGGATTCGGGAGGTACTGGGTGTGTAGGCAGAGATTGCATTGTGGCAGCCGGCAGGCAGGACAGGGCAGCCCCTCTCAGGATCCCCATGGCCAGGACAAAGTGTGTCCCACCTGCACATGGGACAGTACCAGTGGGGTGCTTCAGGGAGTGGAAAGGAGATGATAGATTACTCTTCAGCCCAGGTTTTCCCTTGCCATGAGGAGCCCAGAAGCCCAGGGGTGATAACCTGCTTGCTCCTGGACATGTGGGACACAGCTTTGGGGTTTTGAGGGACCAGAGGTGACAGCCTGGCACATCTCATGGGGCAGGTTCACCCAGGAGAGACACCTGGCTATGGGGCTGCCCCACAAATGATACTCTCCCTGTTTTTCCCCTTCTCATCATCTGTATCTGTTGTCAAAGCCAAGCCAGTAGCAAATACCATAGGGCATAAATGAGGGGGATGCACTGTATTTGAACACTGCTGCTCCAGGAGGAGATATTTAGCTGCTTTGTGGCTGGCTCCCTCCCCACCGGTGCCATGCTGCAGCCTGGGGTCTGGGGGAGGCAGCCGTGGGGCCTGGCTGCTGCAGTGGGACCGGGTGGGTGTCAGCAGGGCTTGAAGGGGATGTGACACCCAGCTCGAGTACAGTGCCTGCGTCCCAGCTCAGTCCCTTGCTGTGTGGTTGCTGTGGCTGGTCCCTCTTGCTCTGTCCAAGGACACGCCCGGGCTGCAGGGACACCTTTGCTGGGCTCCTCGGCTCCAGGAAGGCTCCCATGGCTGAGAGCATTGCTGAAAAACTCAGCCCAGCCAGGACAGCTGGGCACACACCCAGCTCATGTCACCCCACTGACCCCTTTGCAGTTCAGACATGGGCTCCAGCCCATTTGCTGGAGGGGTCCACAACCCTTAATCAGCACAAAGACCCCCCAAAAGGGACCCAACCCCCTTGTGTTAAGTGCTGCCCAAACCCCAACGGGTGTAGGACCCTTCCTGGGGCAGGAATCACCTTCCCATACAGGGAGACAGGGACAGGAGGCACCTGCATCCGCATCATCTGGCTGCTCTAGAGTGCTTGGTGTCCCCAGATCCACTGGATCAGGCCAGAGATCTGTTGCTTTGGGGTTTTTCCTGCAGCCATGGCCAGTGGAGGCTGCTTGGTGAAGGAGTGTAAGGCAAAGGGGGAGCACAGGATAAAACCACAGTCCCTGCCCACCCCCTCCCTGCCACACACGATTTCACAGGCTGTTCCTGACTTCCTCCCTAAGTGTGATTTTCCCAGCCTGAAAAATCCTCGTCTTCCAGCTGTCAGTGTAGCTGAAGTGATTCTCACCCTGTCATTGCTCTTGGTGCTTTTTTGGTCCTCCTGCATCCCTGGCGTGGTGGGGATGGGTTCAGGTGTGGGAGTACTGCAGCTTTAAACATAGCAACACTGCCTAGCTCTCATCAGTCATTTTTCTAACAAACCAACCCAGGTTTTTTTCCTCCCTTGCTGCCTCTGAGAATCAAATGGGCCTTTTTGGGGAGATTTCTGCCCTGAGCCCAGGACCTTTCCTGGTAACAGTATTAAGTTAGAGCCTCCTGTGCAATTTGGGTGGGTTTCTCTCATGCAATATCAACCCTGAATTTTGTTGTCCTGTCATGTGCCTGAGCATCTGGCAACGTGAGATTTTTCTCTGAATTTTTGTAGCCTACTTTAATATTGAAAGGCTTCATAGCCTCAGCAAGAAGGTTTTGGCTTCATCAGCTCTCCCGTTCGCTTATCCCTAGATGTTTCCTTCTTTCCCTGGCATGAATTCCCGGCAGTTGGCAAATGTGGTGATTTTAGGTGATTTTGTGCCCTGGACACAGCAGCAGCAAAAAACATTGGATATCACAAATAGGAGAGAAAATGCCACTAAAGAAAATTCCCTGAATCTGAAATCCCTCAAGTTTCTCCCAACCTGCTGCTAGATGCTAAAAGATGATACTGAAAACATTTTTACAGTGCTGACAGTTCAAATCGCAGCTTCGTGGTGGTGCTCCTCACTGCAACATCGAACCTGATGGCGTGCAAATTGGTGCTGAGTGCCGATAGCCTGTGACACCTCAGCGGGACTTGGGTCCCCGACAAGACACATGTGGCCACTCATGCCTGGGAGACCTCAGGGAGAGCTGCTAAGGTCCCTTGAGGTCCACAGGCAGCAATGGCATCCAGTACTGGGCAGTGATGGCATCCCACAGAGATTTGCAGGCAGGTGGGGAGCAACGTGGGGGGATGTCTGCCTTGGCCACATCCCTAGGGCAGCCAGGACACAGAGCAGGGACATCCCCTCCAGCTTGTGGCTGGCCAGCATCAGGCACAGAGGGGACAGGGTCAGCAACAGCGTGCATGCCACAGCCTGCTCATGTGCCGAGTCCCCAGATAAGCCTGGCACGGGGTGGATGCTCGCCAGCGTGACACACATGTGGCCCGGTGTGGCCAAGGGGATCACGTGGGCTGTTGTGCATGGGGATCCCCCACATCCCTGGCCCCACTAGCCGCTCGCAGGCAGACCTGGCTCTGCCGAGGCTTGGGGATAGACAACAGCAGGGAAGGGAAATGCATTTCATAGAGGCAGCTGACTGGGACTGGGAGCAGCAAGGAGAGAGGCTCTGTGCATCCCTGCTCTGTCTTCATGCCGACGACCTCGCAAATGCCATCTCCACTCTGGGGGTCCCCAGCGAGTCACCACTTGCATTTCAGGTTCCATGAAGGGGTGTGCAAAGGTTTCCACATCCCTGTCACGTACTGGCCAATTGGAGTGAGAAGGTAACAGGACTGTTGGCTGGGAAGCATTTTCTGAAGTAGAAGCAAAGTCACCACTGGACTTCCCAGGCTTTCTATTTAATTAGGTAGAGGCAGGACTGGAAGCGCAGCTTAGCAGGGAGTGGGGGGAACGTGGTGCATCACAGCCTGGCTCCGGCTCCCATCTACCCATGTACACACCAGCCCTGGGGGCTGCGAGTTTGGGGGAACAACCTACGGGTTTGCTCCTTCTTCCAGCAAACACATTGACCCATCCGCTGCCCATGCACCCAGCCGGAGAGCGAGCCCTGTGGGGGGAGATCAGGAGCTTTGTGGCCCCAGGGGTGGGCGTTTGCTGGCAGCATGTCTTGAGCAAATGGTGCCCCGAGACATTTGTAATGTGTCTCTGGATGGCAGTGGGAGATGCCCAAGCAGCATCCGATGTTCCATCTCAGGCATCCTCTTCCATCCCGTGGCTGTGTTTCCCATGGACACAGAAACATGGAGGAATGTGGGCCACTTGTGCAAGGTGGAGGCAGATTTTGCAGGATGAATAGGGGTCTTGGATGGCTCTGAGTTGGCACCTTCTTCCTCTTGGAGGTAAAACTCGGTGCACACCCAGAATGGTCAAGGGACCGGGATATCACACCAAACTCTCTCCCTCTGCCCCAAACCCCTGGGTAGCATCCCTCCTGGCTGCTGAGGTCTGAAGGCTGCTGCCTCCCCTCAAGGGGCCTTTTCTCAACTATGGAGGGATGCAAGAGCATTGCTTGGGTTGAGCAGGCTGGAGCAGAGGGTACCACGCTCCCCAGCCTCCACAGGAAGCACTCTAAACAGCTAGGAACCACCTAAAATAGGTTTTCTGCCTTCATAATGGTGGAAAAGCTCACATCTCCCCTCTCACATCCTTCCTCCCCACCCGGCGGCAAGGCAGGACCCCTGTCCTGGCGTCCCCACAACCAGGCGCAGCAGGGTCCCCCAGCCCAGCCCAAACTTCCCTCTCGCAGCTGCACTGGGGAAGATGAAATGCATTCAAAGGGAGGGGAAACAGCCGGCCAGGGGCGTCCGGCAGGAACCGGCCCCTCGGCATCCCGTGGTGGCAGTTGGTGGCAGGATGCTGGAGGAGATGATGCTGGAGAGATGTTTGTGGGGGGATATAGGTCCTTTGGTGCCAGCCTCCACTGACTCAGAGGCCCACTTCTCTGCTCTGAGATGCTGCATTGGGCTTTTTGGAGAGGGCCATGGCAGAAGGAGCTGCTGTCCTCGGGACACACTGAACCACAGCCCCTTGGCTAGGGATGCTGGATGCATGGATGCAGCCTGGTCCTGTCTTGGTGTGTCCTTGGGGGTCCTCACCTTGTCTACTTTCCTTGAACACTTTGAAACATGTGCCAGGAAGATAAAAACAGGAGAAATCTGCTAGTAGCAAAAGCCTTTGTACGTGGGGTCTCTCACTCCACAGCAGGGACCTCCCCACTCTGTGCCTGGGCCCTGACATCTGCGTGCCCCCCCCCCAGCCCTGCTCTTCCCACCCTGCAGCATCCCGAGGAGCATCCTGCCAGGGTGAGCTGCATTTTGTGTTGCTGGAGGTTTCTAACACATACATAAGGCTGCAAAGCCATGGAAATTAGACCAAACCAAGCTGGAAATTGCTAGGAAAAGGGGGGGGGGGTTGGGGCAGGAGGCTGGGGTGCAGCAGGGGGAGAACCCAGGGTAAAACAGGGTCTGTGAGTGGTTCTGCGGACAGTGCTGGCATTCTCCAATGGTTCTGAAGTGCCCTGTCATGAGCCTTTCAAGATAAAACAGCTCAGGGATGGCAGGAGCAACCCTCAGCCTTGGACTGCAGTGCCTGCAAGTCAGGAGGTGAGGAGAACTTGCAGGTAGCTCGTGAGATCTTGGATGGACCCAGCAGTGGAAGGGGGAAGTTTTCCTCCTTGACCCTGCTGTTTTTCAGGCTCCTGCCTGAGCTCGGGCTCTTACCAGTATTGCAGTGCTCTTTCCCCTTCTCTCCAGGCCTGCCAAGGGCCGTAGGCATGGGGCCAGCTGGAGCTGGGTCACAGGGAAGCCTAGGAAGCCTCATCACCCTCAGCCAGCTGGGTCGTGGAGCAGGGCATGTGTCCAAGATGGTTTTCCCCCTTTTCCTCCACTGAGAGTTCATGGAGGGTCTTGGCAGGAGATTGATGAGCACCCCGCTGCCGTGGGAGGGGGGGGGTGAGGAGGACATCAGGATGAGACCCTGCTTTGGCCCAAATTCCCAGGCACCAAAGTACCTAAGGGCCAATGGGAAATCTTTCCAGCACTTCCAGCACTAAGTGCCAGAAAACCTTCCCAGACACTTGGGCTCTGAGACCCAGCAGATGAGCCCAGGATGGAGATGGGAGGTTTCAGACCAGGCTAGGAAGCATAGTGGCCCCAGTGCCTGTGGGAGCTGGTCCCCTGGTGATGGTACCCACTGGAGGGGGAAGGTATCAAACCACAGAAGCAATTTTTCAGGCTGGCACAAGGGTTTCAACCCAGAGCAATGGGATGAAATTAAGAAAAGGAAATGTATGCTCCATCTGAGGGCAATTTGCTGGCCAGGTGATGGGTTTCACGTGTCCCCAGGGGCACAAAGGTGACTGGAGATGTGTCTAGCCAGTGTGGTCAAAACAGCAGATGATAAGCGAGGGCAACGGTGAGTGATCCTGTCCAGCCAGTCAAGTAAATAAACCAAACCATGGCTCTTCTGAGGCTTATTTTTAAATTCGGAGGAAACATTTCAAAAGTGTCCAGGTGACTCAGAGCTGGGAGCATGAGCTCAGAGAGCTGCAGGGGAGCTCTCGTGCCCAGGAGCTCATCTAGGTTTATTTTGACCTCCATTAGTCAATGAAAAGACGCCATCCATCCTTACAGGCTCTGCTCCTGCAAAAGCAGATTGAATTTCCAAGGAAAACACTCCCATTTATCCTAAACCGGAGAAATTTTGGGGACTGGCAGGTCTTTGCGGCTGCCTCTTTTGTTTCTCCTTTTGCTGCCCTCTGCCAGGTATATTTTTAGCCAGCAGGGGTGTTCTATGGAGACCTTCATTCCCAAGGAATAAGCAGATCTGAACCAAGGATGGAGAATAAAAGGCAGAAATCACAGTCCAGAAAGGTTTGCTGGAGACTTTGGGCTATTTCCAAGCTGCAGTTTCCAGCACCCTGCACCAGCTCAGCATGTTGGTGCCAAATCAGAGCAAGCATTTCACATCAATCTCTGCTCAAACCAGATCCGGCGTGCACAGACGAGCCGTGTTGGTCCAGGACCAGGAGCTCAATTCTGGTATCACCAAAATACTCAGAGCCTTGGAAATAGGAGGGGATTTACCAGCAGGTTATATTGGTCTTGAGATCCTGGTAAATACCCAGATGAGCCGGTTTTCAGCATGACTCTGTGATCCCCAGAGTAATTTTCAGCCAAGAGCATGCCAAGTCAGAGATCAAAGACATGAGGGCTCTGCCCTCAGTGAGGGGATGTCTGGATTAGGCTCGGTGGGAGCGCGCACAGCTGCTACAGAGGCGCTGAGAGGCATTTACTGACAGACGCAAAATCAGGTCACTCAAAAAAGCTACAGACACTGCTGTGCCAGCCAGAGGGATGCGACTTGGGCTGTAAGCAGTGTCCCCAGCTCCTGGGTTCTTAGGGAAAACGTTGGGGTTTGTGGGAGTCCCCCTCCTTGGGTTGCAGCAATGTCTGACTGTGGGATGCTCTGTTCTCAGTAGCACAGAGGGAAGGGGAGAAGAGTGGTGAATCCTGTGTAGGGATGTTCCAGACTTGCTGATGTTTAGGGTTATTCCCAAATTTTCTGCATTAAAAGGGCAGGGGGAGATGCATGGTCTCCAGAGACCCTGGACAAGCTTCCTGGGCAGCAGCACCCTGTCTCATCCCAGCCCTCCTCCCATATCTCTCTCTGAGCAGGGCAAGATGTGGTCCCCATGCTGGGTAATCTGCCCAGGATATCATTTCGCCTTGACCCGCTTAGCTGTGAGTCAACATCTGTCCACTCAGCAGAGCTTACATCTGCCTGCATTGCGCTGCAAGGCAATGAACAAAAGCAGATTCTTCCTGCTGGTGTTTGCCTGCTACACCCCAAAATCATGCTCTGGAAATATTTTAATTGGTTTTTTTCCCATTTCTACTGATTTTCATGTTAAAGCATTAACCCTTCACAATGCATCACCAGTAAATTTGAAGGCATGTTCCCAGCAAAGGTAACAGCACGTTTGGAGACAGGGAAACTGAGGCACAGAGCAAGCACCATGGCTTGCTCAGGGTGACCCCACCAGGCAGGGACGGAGGCTGAGGCACAGCAGGTATGGCAGCTGAGATATACCAGGACAACCTGGCCTTTCTGTGCATGCACTGTGCAGTGATCAGATGGTCTCATGTCATGACTATGTCCAGGGCACCCAGCAGCCAGGCTCCTCCATGATCCCAGCCCATGCCCTGGTGATCCATGCAGGAGTAACTCAATGAAATGGGGTTATCCAGGAGGCCAAATGGTCCTCCTGGGCTGCAGGTCCCTGATCTGTGGAGCCTGGAATCAAGAATGCCAAAAGTCACTCTTGTCAGCAATCAGTCCTAATTAAAAGTGGCAGCAGCTCCATCCACTGAGAGTCAAAAGGGGCTGAGACACATCTGTAGGGATGATGCCCTTGGTGAGGTGGCTCCTACCCATGAATTCATCCTACGTGTAACACAGACATCAAACCAGGTGGAGATGGGTGGATGGAATGCAGCAAGGCTCTGCCACCTCCACAGCAGTCATTCAGGTGTGTTGGGTACCATCAACCCAAGAGGACCTACTCTACAAAGCAGGCAGATTGGACACTAGCCAGGTTGCATTTCTTCCTCCCATGGCAATATAAACTGACCATGAGGTCCCCACTGAGCAAAAGATGAGGATTACCAATAGCCAGGGCCACCCAGACATGGTAGGGTGGACAGTGAGGCGTATGCAGTGAGTAAGGTGAGGTACCTCACTGCAGGTGAGTGATGGTCCTGTGTCCACGGTACGATAGTCCATCAGACCTGTGGTTGTCCAGCAGAGCCCCCAAAACACCTAGGAACACCCAGACAGACTGTCACACTTCCAACAGCACCACTGAGCACTTCGGAGATGGTTTTCCCTTTTCTGGAGTGACTGGGGTGTTTCCAAGTGCACTAGGTTGGTGGGGGCAATTATGATGCACACTGGGGCTTGGTGTCCAGTGCTTTCAAAGACCCTGTGCAGCTTCTGGCAATAAGACAAGTAAAACACCCTACAGAAGGAGGCTCTGCCAAAGCAAAAGCTGCTGATTCAGCTTGCCCAGTCCCTGCCAGCCCAGCCTGGCCCTGCAGGCAGCATGTCAGGAGTGAGTCAGGACCAGCTCACCATGGTGTGTGCCATCACGACAGCCATCCAGTGCTGGAGCTGGCTTGGTGCATGCAGGAGCCCTTTGGTGGGGGGTCCTGGGTCTTCCCCACCCCTGAGATGGAAGACTGTGACTCCATCAATGGGAGGTGTCATCATCGCCTGGTCTTCACAGAAATGGTCCCACCTTCACTCCACACCAGCCAGAACAAGCGATAGAGCAGAAAAAAAGTGACTCACAGGGTCAGGGCTAGGTGTGCAGGCAGGGTCAGGCACTCCTTTAGCACAGAGCCAGCACTAAACCCCCCCCAGCAACTGGCTCTGGAGCCACAGGCTGGTGTCCATGTCATTGCCCAGACCTTGGCACGTGCATGTGGCATCTGTCTTGCTCTGGTGGGGCATGTGCTATGTGGCCACCAACAGCCAAGCCACCCTCAGGTCCTTTTACACCCCAGGGTGCACCACAGCATGTTTTTTCTAGCCCATTCACGGTGTTAGAATAAGCTTATCTGTGTCTTAAAGTGCCAGGTTGACTCGACCAGAAAGGGGATTTTGGCCATGAGTTTGGATGGGAGACAGTTGGCACAAAGCCCACCAGACTCCGTTTGCAAAATCCAATCTGGAGGGACCCCCAGACCCACAGCTGCAATTTGCAGTCAGTGTGGCCAGACCCAGCAAGATCTCCTGTCTGGGATATCTCAAGGCAGCTTGTACCCAAACACAAGGGACTATTGGATATGGGGATGTGCTCTGAGGGGACATGGCAGCCACCTGGCTGGGTGGCCTGGGATCTGCAAGCCCCTACGCATCCAAGGCAGAGCAGGCAGGGCTGGGAAAAGGCTCAGGGATGGGGGCCATAGAGCCACTGCATTCAAATGGCCATGCTTGAAATCAGCCTGACAGCAGGGAGGAATGATTCATCCCAAGGGGTCACAGTGCAAGCCTTGGCATGGAGAGGGTGACCAGTCAGAGCAGACACGAAGGAGTCAAGAGGGGTCTGAAATTCAGAAAGTCAGCATATTTGCAGGTCTATATTCTGGCGTGGAAGCAGGGAGGATAGAAAAGTCACTATCAAAGTTCACACAAAGAAGTATGGAAAAAAGGAGGAAAACATGGAGGAAGCACTGTGGTGAAATAACCTGGGAGGTGAGTTGCTTCATGACACACACAGGAGTCATTTCAGAGTGGAAAGAAACTCATGGGCTGGAAGAAAACCTCTGGCTGGAGGAAGGACAGGGAAAAAACCTGCAGGGTCCTGCCCACAGGGGTGTGAGGGAAGCCCAGGTGTGAATCATGGCGGGGTTGTGGTCCCTGCAGACAGCAGGACATGGAGCATGGAAGAGACCACGCAAGTGAGAGACTCTTGGAAGGACAGGGACAGCTTGAGAGGCTCGTCCCCCTGAGGACAACAGCACCATCTTAGAGCCTGGGGAAATGACAGCCAGCACAACTGAGCTACTATGAACAGCATTGGTTTATCCTGGTGATAAATTAATGATTTTTCAAAGTGATCCTGCCAGACACAGCAGGGATGGATGCAGGAGCTGAGAGTGGGGGAGAACCTAGCATGCAGGCTGTCGATAGGTTGGGAGGAGTAGTCCCAGGGACCTGGTCTTTTTGGGACACATCTCATCCAAAGTGACCTGAACTTTCAAGCCCATGAAATGGGAAACCAGCCATCCCAGAGGCTGTCCAGGCTCCTGGCAGGGAGATGCCTTCTCTGGCAGCATGGCTGCCCCGCTGCTGAGGCAGGCATGTGGCTCTTGCACGGGATGCCCAGTTGCAATAAAGAGTGATTGATGCTCTCCAAGGTGGCCACAAAAATGCCCCACAGCCGGTGGGGTGTCCTGCAGAATAGCAACGAGCTGAGCACCCCCTGCTCTGCCATCATCTAGCCCCACTGCAGCCTGCTGCTGGGCACATAGCAGCCTTTCCAACCAGAGGGTGGCTGAATGGGCAGGTCTGGGTACTCAGGAGACACCATTGGTGATGTCATCAGCAAGAGAGTATAAAATAACCCCAAGGCATTGAGCTCCTCCTTCCTATAGAGCACAGGCAGCAATCGCCTATGGGCTAAGGGCCAGATGGGTGATGGGGGGCAAATAGGGGAGGAAGAACTGTTTTTGGTGATGTAGGGCAGTGCAGAGCAGGATCAGCCACTGTAAAGTTTTGCAGCATCTGGGTTTGCCCTGCACTGCACTGAGCCCAGTGGGACCCAGCAGCTCCCCCTTATGCCCTTGCCACATCTCTTGCTGCCTTTTCCATCCTTCCCCCCATCCCTTCCTTGCCTGGGCTTTGCCCCACTGGCATGAAGCAGGGGAACACTTTCAGCAGCTGCTTCAGTCTTGGGTGGTCTGGTTGGATTTTTTTTGTTAAGAACAAAAGTCTCTGTTCACAAAAAGGAGCTGGAGGAGGAATGGTGATTTGTTCCCCAGCCCCGTTCCCTTGTCTTCTTTGTCAGCCTGTCCATTCTGTCCCTGAGACCAGCCACGGTGTTCTTGCACACAGACCCCCCTGGGTACCAGCGATGCCCAAGCAGGACCGCAGGGACATAGAGGTAGGGAGGTGACATCCCCCCGGTCCCACACCCTGCCTGGGGTGACAATAATACTTTTCTATCACTCCTCAAAGGAGGGCCAGAGCACAGAAAGCCAGGACATCACTGGCATGGCTGTCTATACGCCCCCTCTGGGCCATTTCTCTTGCTGCATCCAGAGACCAGGATGATTTTTCTTGGCCTCCTCCAAATAAGGGAAGTGCCAGCTCCTGGCACCAGGGATGTTTTCTCATTCAACTCAGTTCATCTTGCTTCACTTGGCATGTCATAGCCCCCCTCTGCGACTCAGTTTCCCCATCTGTTCACAGAGGGAATGATGCTACAAACTCTCTGCAAGCACCAAGAGGCCGACGCTAAGAAATGCTGTCTCAGACATAGCCATAATTAGTCTTACAGACTAAATTATTTCTCTTTCTTTTCTGCACTGGTAACCACACTCAGTGACTTAAACCATGTAACATGCAAAAATGAAACATTCATTTTTCTCAGTGCAAACAGCTCTGTTTGCTGGTGGCACTGAGTGGTTGAGACCAGGAGAGAGCTTAGAGCACAGCCCATGTCCAGATGGACATGGTAAAGCCTGTGCAGAGCCAGGTGGATGCCCGCATGGGTGCAGGCAAGAGGGCTTTATTTTAAGGGAGATCATTCCCCACATTCAGTGCTGCTGGGACACAGGTGCTTTATGGGCTCAGAGGGGTTG
The DNA here is from genome assembly GCA_013401275.1 of Pandion haliaetus. Lineage (NCBI taxonomy): Eukaryota > Metazoa > Chordata > Aves > Accipitriformes > Pandionidae > Pandion > Pandion haliaetus. The sequence continues at coordinate 174,612 of VYZV01012939.1, forward strand.
GTTTGCTCAAAGGGAGCTCAGGATGCTCTGACACCAGCAGCCATCCCTGTCTTGCTTTCACGCCCACTCCCACAATGCTCACAGCATCAGTGATGCAGATGACCACCGTCTGTAGGGCCATCCCCTGCCCTAGGTGCTACAGGTCCAGCCACAGCAAAGCACCTCCATTTCCAGCAGCCTGGGGACCTTCTTGCAGTGCTGCATGTCACTTGTGCACCAGGGAAGTGGGATGCCGGGTCCCTCGCAGGCTTCAGAGGGACCAGCATAGTCCTCGTGCTTGAGGAGGACTGGATCCTGCCTGGCCCATGCATCCTTCATCTCCATGCCCTGTGCCAGCCAGGCTGCCTGGGCAGGCTCAGGCTCTGTCTGCTCATTGCTCCTTGCCTGAATTTAACTGCCAGAGTAATTAGGAAGATGCACAGGGTGTAATTTATGCCCAGCTGATACATTTTGCTGCAATTCCTGGTCTTGGATCTCAGCTCTTTCTCTACACCATCCTGATGGAAACACTGAGCTGCTTCCTTCCAGGCAACAAGGTCAATCAGTTTTCCTCCAAGGGAATAAATAATCTTCTAAGTATGAAAGAGGAGACAGAGTTTAAATAATAAACTTCAAGTTTGCTTTGCATTTGCATTTTTTATTTGTTTTCCTGGCAAAAGATCGATTCTCTGCAGTGAGGGAATATTTGATTGCAGTGTTAACTGGAGCCTTCACCTTCAATTTGGCTTTTCATTTGAATATAGATATATAGACCTTCACTGGACAGATTCATCCCAATGTAAATAACTTAATGACTTGACGCATATGTGCTCTGATCCTCACTTCTTCCATTTTATGGTGTCGCGGAGGGGTGAGTAACAGAGGTTTTACTCAAGCTTTGTTGCAAGTTGTGTCTGGACAGAAGTTAGAAGTCATCTATAGCACAAAATGGCATCTCTGAAACAATTTTCACTAATTGAAAGTACATATAGCCAACTCATTAGCAAAAAAAATTTATAATAATCCAACTACTTTTTGCATTTGAAATTGATCTTTTAATCAGGGGGACATGCATTGGACAGAAGATGCTGAACTCATTTTAAGTTACCATGTCCTCTGAGGTTTAGAAACAGTAGATCTCATTGGCACTTCTAATCCTCATTTAGACGTTGGGCAGAGAAAACCACCTCCCTCATTTTGTCAGCTTCCAGCCAATTTTTCGGTCTTGGATGTATTAATCTTTGAACTGGGCTAAGTGCAAGAAGGGAAATGTTCCCTTTGCAGCGACAAATCGTGCTGTGAGGATCCTGGACAGCAATAACAAGTTCTAGCCTAAGAAACTGAGGAGTTCAGCTGTTGATTGCAAAATCAGGAGACAGGTTAGCAAACAGAAGTGTAAAAACCAAGAAATCAAAAGGCAGTTGATACTAATCTCTTGTTGCAGCTGTAATTTAGGATATATCTTTTTCTGAAGAGTCCTTCTGAATTAGAGAGATAAAGTCCCACCTCAGCCTTGCTTCATGGCTGGGTTAATGCCTCTTAATGGGAGATGGTACCTCCAGTTTCCTGCCTCCCATTTAACTAGGGAGCAGAGCTCACTGTCCTGTCGAATGCAGATGAAATACCAACATCAGGTCTCAAGACCCCTCTTATTTCCCTTCTAGTTGGGATCTCTGATCTGCTCCTGCCTTTTAATGGCTCTCAGTGCTTTTCAGACTCACCTAGTTGGAGGTCTCCTCTGAGTACTGACTTGCCCTTTGATTTAGCAGCATTCGCAGAGCGTGGTGGTGACATACAGGGAAGGACGATGGCACTAGGCAACCTTCCCTGGTGCTGTACAGATAGCACCAGGCAATTCCTTAGCTGGCATCTTCTTCCTAGCACGGCTGGCTTTCTGCAGACCACAGCATTTTGTGGGATGGAGTATGAGCCATAGAGGCTCTCAGAGCCCAATCTCACCAGGCATTTTATATCTGCCATCTCATTTCAATTTCTCATAGAGCCCACATTTGACAGATTTGGCATTTTAAGTGGTTTTTAGAGCTGCTGCCTTTCTTCATCCTCCCCTCTTCCCCCTCCCTTCTCCATTTTGTGGGGCTGACTGAGTCCTCATTTCAAAGAGGTTCTTTTCCATAAGGAACAAAAAATATGCAATGCATAGAAAAATTCAAGAACGATACAAACAGTAATTGAAAAAACACTACTTTTATCCAGCAAAGTCCTGGATTTACACTGAAGATAGCCAAAGCTGCCTTTTATCCTTTCTCGTTTGTACTACATGAGTACATCGCTCTGACTTCTCTGCACAGTGACATGCAGAGACACCCAGGATCAGCTGCTGAGCCAGGCCTGGGCAATCACCTCCCAGCTAATCACCACTGCAGGAACAGGGCTGACGTGTGAGAGATCTTTGAGGTGGCCAGATCCACAGGGTGATGGTCTGGCATAGTAAGGGCAGATGACTTGACGCTCCTGGCCAAGCACATTGATCTCCCCACCATAATGCTGGGTGAGAAACACCTCCAGCACACTGTCCAGAGCGGGATGCACATGGGTTTTGAGCAGCTTCTGCTGAAACCTTCTTGCCCTGCAGAAATTGTCTTCTGCTGGAGGTGGGGTTGCTCCCACCATTAGAAGGGGCTCAGCTGTGTGATGGGGGTGTTCAGGACCCACCCTCAGACTCAGACCCATACTCCTCTCCAAGGAGATGTTCGCACACCAAATTTCTATTTTTGACAGAAAAACTGTAAACAGACACTAAAAATGTCCAGTAAATTTATTGCACAGGGGTAACACTGAAAACAAGTCCATCATGCCCATTGTGCTGTCTATCAGCAATGTAGCCAGCTTTCATAATTTCACCCCCATCTCTTAGGGACTGGGCTGTTCTTCTCTACATGCCCTAATTCCCAAAGTCCTGGTGCTATAGAAGAATTTGAATTTCTGTTTCTTTTCTCTTTTAAAGCAGCACTTCTCATACTTTGCATTGCAGAGAAATGCTCAAAAATGCTGCTGCCTGAAACCAGGAGCCAAATGACAAGAACATCTTATTTTTTCCCCCCAGTTCTGAGATTCTGCAGCTTGTTTCATGATTTTACAGCCATTGCCAATAGTGTTAAATCATTTCCCTCCCACCTACCTGGGGGTCCTGGAGGGAGAAGCCAGTGATCCAGGCAAAACAGTGACCACACATGTTGGCGCTGGGAGGGAGACCTGGAGCTGCCTGGGCACGAATCTATGGCTCAGTGCAACTTGTAGCCCATTGACCAGGGACACTAGGTGCACCCTCAGGACTGTCACATGGTGGCAGGAGGGTGACACATCCAGAGCATGGCCACCCTGGTGCCGGTACTCAGCACCCTTGGATGCAGTTGGTGCTGCTCACAGCATGAAGTGAGCTCACGGCTTCCTTTGGGACATGAAGGGTCTGCCTGGGGTTAGAGGGCAGCACTCCTGAATAGGCACAAATTAAATTATCATTTCCATCAGGCATCAGATGCCCTGGACATTCCCAGCCCCCTGCTTAACCCCCACCCACCCATATTTGGGATGAGGGGGCTGAGCACTGGGTGAGTGGTCCTTGCTGAGAATTGCAGCTTACACAGTGACAGAGCACTTGAACATGTCAGGATCCAGCCACAGGCTGTAAACCAAGCCCAGTCTGAAAACAAGATTAACTTTATGTGCACGAAGGAATTATATTTGCTGCTGGGGTGAAGGATGCTGCTTGAAGGATGTGAGAAAAATAGCCTTTCTCATTGAGCAGTGGTGGACGACACGTGCTCCTTTGCCTTCTTTGGACAACAGCAGTGTCTCCTCCACACCCGGCGCAGAGCCTGAAGGGACAGGACCTGTGCGAGGTCCCCATGCTTTCCATCCTCCCTCCCTGCGATGGCCAGCCCTCCCATGCTCCCCCTTCCCCTTGCAGCATCCTGTCACAGTCGGAGTTGCTGGGATGACCAAGCGGAAGCTGTCAGCACCGGTCCACAGTGGAGCCGCTGTGGAGGTTACTCACATCCCACCTCTGAGATGAGGACAACTGGGCAAGTGATCTGAAAGAAGGTCTGCAGTTACTGGAAGCCTGTGGTTTGTTCCCAAAGATGGGTTGTGATTCATTGCCAGAACCCAGGGAGTCCAGCAGCACAGACATCCCGAATAAAGCAGACTGCAGAGATCCAGCCAGCAGCTACTTCTCCATCGAGGCCAGGAGCAGCCCCAGGAGAGGTGTGCAACTGCTTGGCAAAAAATTCATCCAGGCTGGTGTGATGTTGTGGCTGCTGCTAACATCCCAGGGACCAGAGATACGATAAGACAAGTCTCTCTGGCTCAGCAGGCAATGATTTAACTCGATCCTCTAACTGGAACCCAAAATATAGCAGGTTTAGATTTCAAAAACCAGGTGGCCAGTGTGAGTATGTGTATGGGTATTGGGGTGGAGGGAAGCAAGCACTTAAGCAGCTTCATGAGGCTGTGGGTGATGCTGCCCCATAGGAGATGCCAAGCTCAATGTGGGCTGAGCTGTGATGTGGCTTTGAGGCTTGGGCCCACCAGGGCTGATGGCATCAAGAGAGCGGCAGAGGTGGGGGGATGTGTCTGGCCTCTGGGTCCACACTGTGGACTGCTCGAGCCAGGGGAGGACACCTCTTTCCACACTTGTAGTCATCCGCTGGATGGACATCCCTGATGGACTCTCATGTTTTGTACTGCCAGTCTGGGGTGAAGATACACACAGCCTGGCTGCTCTGTAGAAGCATCATTCCCCATTTCCAGGTATTTTAGCCCACAAAACCCTTTTCTACCTTATTTCCCTTGTTTCTTGTGGGGATGTTTGTCTCCCTAGGGCTGCTTTTGGATGTGCCTGCATCCCTCTACAGTCCTCAGAGATCCCAGGGTGCCTCCAAGGTCCCGGGAGATGTGTCAGGGCAGGCTGAACCCACACCAAGGCAGCAGCATCTCCCTGGACCCTGTCTGAGGTCCAGGAGGGCTGCAAATGGTCCAGGTCCCTGCACAATCTGTTCTGACAAAGCTCAAAGCACAAAAATCTCCTTTTTCTGTCACTTCCTTGCCATTTGCTGGAGCTGTGGCCAGCTCCAGCTTCACCGACCACCAACTGAAGCACTCATCAAAGCCCTGGGGACACCGTGCCTCAGTATGTGGGGACAGTCAATTTTGACAGGATGGATTTGTTCTCATAAGCCTCACAATCACCCTTGCCTTTATCTATTACAGTATTACTGGCTATTAAGAGCAGTTAGAAACATTCGGTGGACTTGCTAGCTGCTTTGCCCAGCCGTAGCTGCTTGCGCTTTGCAGTCACTTGTTGCAGAATAATTCCTATGCAGACAGCTACCATTTTAGGATGGTAAAACCAACCCTGGACACAGACTGGATCAGGAAGAACTTCAGTGGGATGCACACAACCCACTGCACTTATATACACCCCTATGCACATGCTTTCAGCCTCTCTCATGGTGGCTTTGGGCGAGGCTTGCATTAAACAGCCTCGTGGTATGGTGCCATCTCCTCTTGCTGCAGTGGAGACCTAAAGTGTTTTGGGAGCAGACATCCTCAAAGAAGAAGGTTGGTTGTGCTCAGCTCTTCTCTCTGCTGAGCCTGGGGTGCCAAGCTGCTGTAACTCCAGGTCACCACCTGTGGGCTGAGCTATAGGGATTAGAAAGGTAATCGTAGAGCTGATGCCAAGCAGAAAGGATATCAAATGGTAAGAAAATCCTTCTCTGACTCTCAGTGGAGTGGTCTCAGCCCTGCTCTGCCCCTCTGCAGGGCACTGCTCCAGCTGTAGTGGCAGCCGTGACCTCTGAAATCATGGCTCATTGCACATAAGGGGATTCGCAGCAGCGTGGCAGGGAGGACCTGGCACCCACCAGAGATATCCATCCCTGGACCCCCTCACAGACTCCCAGCTTTGGACCTCCTGCCCCTACCTCTTCTTGCAGCACACAGCTCAGGGAATGCCAAGCACCCTTCTCCCGTGGTCCCCTGGGCTGTCCCAGGGCGTGCTGCAGCCTGGGGCAGCTGGTGATGTTGGAAACAGGGCAGCCCTGACCCAGACTCGGTCTTGATGGGTGCCAGAGAGGTTCTAGGTGGCAATTTGGGATGCAGCCCCATTCGCATGAGTGGTGGGTAAAAGGTGTCTGTTCCCATCGGTGCCTCTCCTGCCATAGGAACCTGCTGCAGCCCCACTGAAAGTGTGACCTGTAGAAAACATCACATTGCTCTCACCCAACTGTCCCCTCCAGCTCAGCTCTCACTTATCCTGAGAAAACAGACATGGGTACAGTGCCAGGCGGAGATTTTCCTCCTCAGCTCCTTTTAAAGCAGTTCCTCAAGGTCACACGAGGAGTCTGAGGCCAGGATGGTGGAAAACACCTTGTCGCAGCCACCGGGCTTGTCCTCTCCTACCATGTCCCCCTGTCACCTCTTGTCCCAGGGGCCTGCAAGCACTTCTCAGGTTTCTCCCACAGCTCAAATTTCTTGCAGACCAACCAACCAGAGGTGCTGGGTTGGGACATTGCACAGGGCACCTTGGGTCCTCCCAGTCCCTTTGGAACATTAGGAAGCGTCTCTGTGGTAGGACATCCATGTTAGGCTGGAAATACTGTGCCGATGGAGCCTGCTGGGCTATTTTGGTGCAAGACAGGGGCTCCATCACCAATCAACACCAATGTCCTTTCTGCAGAAGAATATACTCTTCTGGCTCACCTGAAAGACTCTCCATGGGTTTTGGACCAGTTTTTTACACCTTTATTTGCCAGCTGGCATCTAACAAGCAGCAAGTCTGGGATTTTGGGATCAGGACAATCCCCCATGAATCCCAGAGGAGATGCTGATAGGGCCAGTCTCTTCCTTCTTGAGCATCTGTAGGAACAGGCTGTCATGGAGAGCTCCAGCCAGCTATCAGCTTTGGCTGTTGCTGGTTGATATCTGTCCCTCCCAAGGCCACCGCTCACGTGGTGATGCACCCACCAGCATCACAAACCCACATTTCTTTCAAGGTGAAAAACCAGAAGTGATGTGACCATGAGAGCAACATGCTGAAATGGTGTCGGCACCCCTCTGCCCAGGAGATGTTTTCTCACATCACCTCCACGGTTGTGTCCTTGCCACCTGTCACCCCTGTTCTGGCTGTGATAGTTGCCAGGATGACACAGGAGGGTGTGAAATACTTTTGTGATGGGAGTCATCCAACAGCTCAAGCCATGTTTGCAGACAACATGGGCCCATCATGAGCATTGACTTGGGGCAGTTGTTGGATAGATGCTGTCAGGAGTGTGAAGGGCTGGGTGTTTGACCCCAAAGAGCCGCAAAGCTCCCAACCGTCACATAGGAGGGATGTGGACAAATAGGAGATGCACTCAAATGATGAAGGGGGACATTGGTGCTAAGAGACATTTACAGCAAGGCTAACAGACCTTTTAAAACATTTTAATACACCTTCAAATCCTTGATAACCTTCAAGATTTTGAACTTTCAGTTTTCACCTAAATGAAACCCAAAAGAGATCTGAAGGGAAGGAGGAAAATAGCCAAAGCAAGAGACTGAAGAAGGCATAAACTTTTCACGTCCAGGGTTAGAGGTGACAAAGGAGCCATGATCAGGGTTCCTCTGTCACGCAGTGTCCCTTCTGCAGCACTTCCCACCTTGTGCAGGTACCCAGGGACCTCCTTGTCCCAGCCCTGAGCTGTGGCTGAGATTACCCCTTGCAGAATCTGGATGCCACTTCACATTTCTCATCTTTGCATTTCTGAGCAGCTCTGAACACCAACACCTGAGTTTTCCCACCCAGCGGCCTCCAGGACACTGAAAGATCTGAAGCAAAAATGCAGCCAGAAAAAAGGAGCAGAAACCAAAATCCTCTGAGATCAAAGCACTTTTGTCTAGAGATTTTCAATTAGATCAGAACATGCTCTGGCTGCTTTTCCTTGCTGCGTTCATAATGCAGATGAGCTTCATGTCAGCTTGGCCTCCTTTCCTTCTACCACATTGGCTCCAGCTTCATTTCATTAGCGATGGCCTGCCTTCATTAGTGAATTAATTCCCCAGGAATTGTACTGCAATAAACCCTACCAGAGCAAGGACCAGCAGAGCCACATCTTGGGGCTGGCTGGACAACTGCAAGTATTTTCTGGATATTGGGTTAAATCCTTAACAAAAAGGATATTCACAGAAATACTAAAACCAAATTTTATTCAAACCAGACCAGGAATCTTTGAAGCTTTTTCAACCAAAACAAGAGGAGACATTTTGTGTGTTAGATTTGGATTGACCCGTGGTTGGAAATCTAGGAAATGAGCCCCTCGTCTCTCTTGGGGGACAGACCCCAAGGCAAAAGTCAAATCAATATAAATGCAAGGAATACATCACTCTCCATTTGTTTCCAGATGTGTCTTGATATGTTAGATGGCCATGGGGGCTTTGCCCACCTGTCATGGTTTAACCCCAGCCAGCAACTAAGCACCACGCAGCCGCTCACTCAGTTCCCCCCACACACACCCAGTGGGATGGGGGAGAAAATCGGGAAAAGAACTAAAACTCATGGGTTGAGATAAGAACAGTTTAACAGAACAGAAAAGAAGAAACTAATAATGATAATAATAACACTAATGAAATTACAATAGTAATAATAAAAGAATTGGGATATACAAGTGATGCACAATGCAATTGCTCACCACCTGCTGACCGACGCAGCCGGAAGCCCCCAAGCCGCGATGCCCCCGCCAGTTCCTAAAACGTCACATGGTATAGAATACTCCGTTGGCCACTTTGGGTCAGCTGCCCTGGTTGTGTTCCCTCCCAGCTTCTTGTGCCCCTGCAGCTTTCTTGCTGGCTGGGCATCAGAGGCCAAAAAGCCTTGACTTTAGACTAAACATTACTTAGCAACAACTGAAAACATCAGTGCATTATCAACATTCTTCTCATACCTAGCTCAAAAACATAGCACTATACCAGCTACTAGGAAGACAATTAACTCTATCCCAGCTGAAACCAGGCACCACCCAGTGCCAGACACCTAAAGAGCCGGTCCTGGGCTGCGCTGGGCTTCCTTGGCTGCCGCGGAGAGGGATGCAGAGGTCTGGCCACATCAAAATGTGGCAGAAGAACTTGAATCTAGTCTAGGAATGATGAGCAAAGGGAAAGGAGAGCAGACAGTGTCCTTGGGGTGAGGGCCTGGGGAGCATTTCATGATGTCCTGGAGAAAAGGGGCCTCAGTGTCTCTCCCAGTGACCCCATCCTCAGCCCAAGAAACTTTGACTGCAACATCTCCTGAAGCATCCTGTCACGAGGCAACATCTCTCCCTGCAGGAGCCTGTTCCATGTCTCCCTGTTAGCTCTGCACAGCCCCTGGGGACAATTTGTCTGCCTCTGCCTCCAACTATCACTTCCTGCACTTCCTCTGGGGATGCAAACAACACTCTATCAATAATTGATATTTTGCCTCTTTACGTTATTTTCCAAACCCTCAAAGATATTTTTGTTCCACACCAAACCAAAGCTCCTGCCCAACCCATTTCCCTGGGATATCAATGATGTTGGATGGTTGCTGTCCTCCCTGCAGGCTCCCTTCTCCTGGCCTTGGCAGGGCGTCCAGAGGACTTGGGGCAATGCCCATCTCTGTGGGGAAGGGATGGCAAAAACCACCAGTGAGGGAGGGCAGGAGGAAAAACTAGCAATTATGACCAGGCTCAAAACGCCACAGTCAAAGGAAACAAACCCATATTGTATGATGATGGTGGTGACTATTACCATGGATATTTTAGTCGCAGCTGTTAATAAAAAAATAATAGTAGTAATAAAATTGCAGTGATGCTAGCAATTGTTCCAATGCTGATGATAATAATAAGCTTATTTATGAACTGTGAGCCATTATCAGCATTTTCTAGTGCTTCTGCCTCCCAGACCCATCCCAAACTCCAGCCCTGTCATATTAATGCAAAATGAGGTAAATGACATAACCAAGCAAAGGCTGTCCCCTGCCCCTCTGCTAATTGACCCCCACCAAACGCCCTATGCCATGGGGTTGAGCTTTAGGGTTTGCAGCCTTCAGAGCAGCTGAGCCCCATGAGAGCTGCACGGTTAGACCCTGTGGGGTGGACAGAGAAGGAACTCAGAGTCGTTTTATGGCTTTTGTCATTCTCCATGTAGGGCTGGTGGGGGACAGTGGGCCCCCAGGGAGTATGTTTCCCTGCAAGGTGCTGCAGCTGCCTCTGCCCTTGGCTTGTTGCTTGAAGGAGCAAAAGGAACAAAAGCCCCAGCTCCAAGTGTTGCTGTTTTCTATGGATATTTTGGGTTCAGCCATGATTCCTGTGACCCTAGTGCACACATGCAGGGGGATGTACAGACAGGCTTTCCTCTCAGCTGCTGGCTGCTTCTGCAGTGCCACACTTAAACCTCACAGTGTGAAGTGAAACAAGAAGCAGGGAGAGCCAGGTCCTGATGCTCAAACTGGTGTGTGTGTCAGGCCAGGCATGTGCAGTGAGGTGGTGGAGATGGATGTGTGGCAAGGAGGAGGGATGGATGCGCAGTGAGGTGGGGGGCATCCATGTGAAGCAAAGAAGGATGGATGTGCAGTGGAGAGATGGATGTGCATTAAAGAGGGGTGGATGTGTATTGAGAAAGGATGGATGTGCAGCGAGGAGGGGTGGATGTGCAGCGAGGAGGACAAATGTACAGTGAGGAGGAGGGAGGGATATGCACTGAAGTGGGGAGATGGACGAGCAGCATGTGGGGCAGTTGCTCTGCTATGTATGAGTGTGTGTGTTATACAAGCTGGACCATGTGAGCTGGCATGCACTCGGGGACTTGAGGTCTGCACGACCTCCACAGCTGTCCTGATAGCCATCTGCAACAACACACAATGTTCTGGAGCTGCAGGGGGACAGGACCGTCTGGGCTGGGCCCCCTGCAGCCGTTCCCCATCCCCTGTGCTTTGACTGCAAGAGTGAACACTGCGTCCTCTGATCCAACCCTGGTTCATGACTAACAACAGGGTCTCAGTGCTCCGAGACTCAGGTCACTCTGTCCTGTGTGCTCCCCCAATACAAGCATGAGGGCAGGGGGAGAAGGGGTGGGTGCTCTGGGAGCTGCTCCATGCCTGGGTGCTGGCTGCAAGCCCTGGGAGGGTGTTTGGGGACCACAGTGGCACCGCTGCTGCTCAGCAGCCTTGTCTCTCTGGCGATCACTGTCACACAGCTCTGCAGGGCAGGGAGCACCCAGGAGAGCAGCACGTTCAGCAGCATCACAAGGAGACCCTACAAACCCCCGGGATTGGGGAAGTTGGACGCAGGTTGCTGGGATTGCAAAGAGGGAAGGAGCTAGGGCAGGGTGGTGGTGCTGTTATTTCTGGTGTCGTCCCACTGAGCTGCTGGAGCCTGGGGAGGGGGGAGTGGGGTGCCAGGTTGGAAGGCCACATCAGCCCTCCCAAGGACCTGTTATTGGTGACCTGAGGTGCATGGGCCAGCACACAACCCCACGGGAGCCTCTGGTATCCTGCCACCCGCTGCTCCTGTTACCCCCCCTTCCCTTCACTTGGCCCACAGTGCTGGTGCTCTCCCACCACTCCTCACCCTCCCCGTGCCCCAGCTTTCCCTGCCCTGTGCCCTTCTCAGGGTCTTCTGCCCTCTCTCCTCCCCACAAGGAATAAATCAATCTCCAGCTCCAGCCTCGGCTCTCAGAGGAAACAGCAGCCCATGTTGCCACCTCCTTCCCATGGGACCTGGCTGCCTCCAGGATTCTGGGAATCTTTTCCCAGATCAGAGGGGGTTCATTCAGGAAAGCTGTTGGGGACTGGTGGCTCTGCACCCTCTAGACTCGTGGGGACCAATGTCCCCCCTCCACCCTATGTCCCTCCATGCTCCCAGCCTGACACCTTGCCCAATAGAGAAGGGACCTTCAAGGGGGAGGGAGAGTGGGTTTGTGTCCTTAGCTGTATTAAAAAGCCCCAAAATGCTCCATTTTTCCACCACAGGTAAAGTCTGCAAGCATGCAGCAGGGAGATCTGAGCATCAGGATGGAAATCCAGGTTTGCCAGCCACCTCCACATAGTCCCCATGGCCGGGTTAACACCAGCATCACTGAAAAACCCAGTAAACAGTCAGAAAAACTTTCTTTGTTCAATTCCCTCTGGGGGAAAGCAATAACACCTGGGCTGTGAATGTTCTCGGCCTCCAAGGAGAAGATTTCCTTTGAGGGCCAGGGGGAAAAATCAATGTAGCAGGCTCTGCTTCCCGCTTGGAGAGCTCTGGAGAGACAAGCCCAGCCCCAGTGTACTCTCTGGTGGCAGCAGGGAAGGAGCAGAGCCCAACCGCAGCATGGCTCTCCTCCTCCTCCTCTATCCCTTGACACCAGCCCATTAGGAAAGAGGGTTTTGTTGATTGGACCAGCACATTAGGAAATGAAACAGGCTGTGCCCAGAAGTTTCCCCAGGGGTCCATTAGCACCAGCGGATCCTTCCTCCGGACTGGTAGGTCCCAGAGGATGTTTTTTTTGCTAGTGATTTCCTCCCCCGGTGCACAGGGAATTGTCTGGGACAGGGTGCCAGCAGGGCTGGTGCATGGGGGGAGGAAAGAGTGACCTGCTGGTCTGGGTGTAGGGTGCTCAGGTGTAAGGTGGGCTGCTAGAGCTATATGAAACCCCGCTAGATATGAGGATTGAACATGTGGGCACGGTCCAGGTTGCTAATGCATTTCCTGGCTTGGCATCAAGCCCCAGAGTTCCAGGATCATGTCTGAGGTCTCTTCCCATCCCTGGGGCTGGGGATGATGGTGGGAGACAGGGTGAGGTTCCCCAGGGCACATGCAGAGAAACTAGTCTATTAACATATCTATCAGGACAAGCTGTTGCCGATTGTCAGGGAACGGAGTGAGGAGCATTGTGCCATCTCAGCAGGGGCACTGCCAACCCACGTGGAGCAGTCTTAACACTCAGGCAGAGCATCCTTCTTATGTTAAAGTCTTTCCTGTGGTTGTTGTCTCTTCCACAGGTATAAGAGCGTGGTGACACCCCGGCGGGCAGCAGTGGCCATCGCTTGCTGTTGGATCGTCTCCTTTCTGGTGGGACTCACCCCTATGTTTGGCTGGAACAACCTCAAGAAGATGCGGAGGACTCAGGAGCTGAACACCAGCCACACGGAATTTGTCATCAAGTGCCAGTTTGAGACGGTCATCAGCATGGAGTACATGGTGTACTTCAACTTCTTCGTTTGGGTCCTGCCTCCTCTGTTGCTGATGCTGTTCATCTACCTGGAAGTCTTCAACCTCATCCGCAAGCAACTCAACAAGAAGGTCTCCTCCAGCTCCAATGACCCCCAGAAGTATTATGGGAAGGAGCTGAAGATTGCCAAGTCGTTAGCACTGGTCCTTTTCCTTTTCGCACTTAGCTGGCTCCCTCTGCACATCCTCAACTGCATCACCTTGTTCTGCCCATCCTGCAAGACACCGCACATCCTCACCTACATTGCCATCTTCCTCACCCATGGCAACTCGGCCATGAACCCCATCGTCTACGCCTTCAGGATCAAGAAGTTCCGGACAGCCTTCCTGCAGATCTGGAACCAGTACTTCTGCTGCAAAACCAACAAAAATGCCAGCACCACCACAGCTGAGCTGGGCAGCTAGGAGCTGGGAGAGAGCAGGGAGGGGTTCTCCAACCCAGTCCCCATCTGGCCACTGTTCCTGCTGTCAGGAGAAGGGGTAGTGAGGACCCAAGAGAGCTGGGTTCACCTCTGAACCTCTGTGCAATCTGAACAGCCGTGTCCCCCAGCTGCCGCAGGGGGTTATTTATTCACAAGCATTGTACTGTTTTGATATTGTAGCCTGCACTGTTCCTTTCCTTTTTTTTTTTTCCTGTTTGTTTTTGTTTTTCATTTTTTTAAGGATTGCCAAGTATTTAAGGAGAAATTGTACAGACGAAGGCACAGTTTATCTTCATGCAAATAAAGTAAAATGATAAAAACTACCCAGGAGGTCCTCTGCCGTTGATGGAGACGTCTGGCTCCTTGTAGCACAGCAGTCAGTGGTGCTGGGGGCACATCATGGTCTGGCCCCCACGTTCATGGACCCATGGGTGTACCTGGGCACTGGGGCAAAGGGATGGGCTGGTGGGAGTGAAGCTGGTGAGAACCAGGAGAGCCCAGGGCAATGTGATTTCTGCAGCTCTGAAGCTGGGAGCTTTCAAGCCCTTTCATTCTCCTCCATAACTAGGGAGAGGTGAGCTGGGCTGAGACATGGGAAGAGATAGGAAAAGGCATCCCGTGGCAATGACAGCACCTACAGGGTGATGAAGCCACTATCCCCACAGAGCAAAGGGTCAGTCTCCAACTCTCAATGCTACCAGAGAGGTAGGTAGAGGGGAAAGGAAACCATTAAGGTAATGCCAGAGTATTCTGCAAGAAGTACCCTTTGCTGCCTCAATGGCTCCCCATGGACCCCAGCAGCACCCACAACCCCTGCAAACTACACCCAGGGAGCTGTGTCCCCTCCATGTGTCTTCTCTCTCCTTTTACTTTGGCTTTGAGTCATTTTTCCCTTTTCTCCTGCCTGTCTTCTGTGCAAGGCAGTAGCAAACGTCTCCTAGCCCCTGTTTGTCTCATCTCTCCCACGTCACTCCATACCACCCTCCCTGTGCAGCCAAACCCTTTTGACCCAAAGTTTGTGGGTTAATGCAGCCACCTCCATGGCCCCAGGGAGCAGAGAGGCACCTGCGCCCATTTGGGGGCAAGTAGGAAATGGCTGCAGGCCACCATGTCAGTGTTGATGCTGCCACAGGGGCATTTTCCCACCCCCATATGTCTGCCTCAGGTTCAGCCATGGGCAGGGTGTATTGTTGGTCACACTTGAGGAGGGGGTGGCTGGAGATGGACCATCACCCCACCCAGCTCTGTGATCTCTATGGGTGCTGGCAGCCACACTGTCAGTCCCTGCTCTGCAGCAGGATCTCTTCCAGGGCTAAAGAGGTGGTGGGAAGAGTTAATTGGGATTCTTTTCTTATCAGCATCCCTTGTTCACCAGTCTCCCATTGGAAACACACTTCCTATGACCCTTCCCCTGCCCCAGGAGGGTTGTGTCCCTAAGACGTCACCAACGAGCAAAGTGAGTGCAGCAAGTACCCGCAGGGGCTGGGAGTGGGTGCAGAGAGGTAAAGGACCTCAGATGGGTGAGATTTATGGGTGGCTCATTAACTGGCTACAGAGAGCAATGCTGTGCACATGTAGCACGGGCAATGGGGCTGCTGGGTGTCCCCTTCACCCACTGCTGCAGCCAGCTCTGTTTAGCCTGGAGGGAGTTCCTCCATTTCTCTGAGAGGAAGAGGAGGGCAGCAAAGAAGAGAGGAGACAAGGGGCTCAGCCTTCCACATTTTGCAAGGCCCTTAATATATCACAAACAGGCTCCTGGCTCAGACCACATGGGGCAAAATGGGAGTGGAGCAGAAGAGCAATGGCAAGGACAGGAGCAAATCCTTCCCTTGGGCCTCATCATGATGGAGGGACCCCGAACACGTTCCCAGCCTCCTCAAGGTGAAGAACCCAAAGTCCTTTATCAATAGTGCCTGAGGATGCTGCAACCCCAGGCTAGTGCAAAGAGGACCCCCATACCCCGTGCCCATGGTCCCTTTGCACAGCAGTAGTTTGGCCTCAGATTAGGGCTGCTGTTTACTGAGCACAGGTCTGATTCCCACTTGCATCTTATTTCTGCAAGAGGCTGCTTTCCTGGAACTGATGCCTTTGCCTGATCCTTGCTAAGGTGCCCAGAAACCTGATGACTGGGATGCTCATAAATTAAAAAGCATATGAATGATTGCTTTCAGAAAAAACATCTAGTGGATTTTTCCACTCCATGCTCTCTGGACCTTTCTTGGGGAGAGCTCACTAAAAGTGGATGCTGTTACCCACCCTGGTCCCCTGTGAGGTTACAAACACAGTCTTTGTACTGTAGGACTGCATTAAGAGTCTGAAAGGGCATGGTGTACAGCATGACAGTCTTGGAGATGCTACTTCACCCCTCTTTTAGCAAACCCCCATCTAATACAGTCCTCTCCCAGCCTCTGTCCCTCAAGGCTCCCGCTGGCCAAAGCGACATGCCGAGATGCCAGGGACATCAAGGGGGACAGGACATCCCCATCAGTGTCCAAGGCCAGGTGTGAGCATGCCAGGGGAAGGTCTGCTCTTGACTTGCCAGCTGGACAGCAACCTCCACGCCGCTGGCATCATCACTAACCCCAACCACCTCAATAAACCAGCCTGACCATCAGCTGGGACAAAAATTAATCCAATAATGCCCTCTGATGGTAGAAACAATGTCTGGTGTGGACAGTCCTGTGCTAGTGCTGGGGCCCTGGGAACAGCAATACCCCCATGGAGGTGACTGGGGGCAGATGGGGACAAAGCAGAGGGGCTACAGGAGAGATGCTGCAGAGAGAGGTCAGCTATTTTAGCCATAGGCACTGCCTGGCTTTGTTCTCCAGTGGCACCAAGGGCAGGCTGGGCTCAGATCTGTGGATGCCCAGGCTGGATTTGCACCCATGTTCGCATTGCCAGGGCCTCCCAGGATATGCCTTTCTCAGGGCAGGATCTGGGTCTGGCCTCACAACCAAGCTGGCCCGGGGCTGGGAGAGCTCCTGCCCTCACCCACGTGCCAGACCTGTCATCCCAAGAGGGAGGCTGTGCTGGCGGAGGAGGTACAATGAGCTGCTGACCCCTGGTTAATGATGTGCTTAGTCAACTTGATGGATCTGTCTGGGCTCTCTGTTAATAAACAGCATCTGACCCGAGCTGTCTCAAAGCCGTAAGTAACGAGTCATCTTTCTGCACATAAGCTATCAGTAGCTAACAGGGCTGATCCCTCCTCCTCTGGATAATGCATTGGCATGTCCTGCACCTGCCATGTCATGCCGTAGGGAGGGGATGCTGGTGGCAGCTCGTGGCTGGATCATTGCATCACTGGCATGGGTAAAGAAATTGCGCTTTGATGAAGAAGCATCAGCATGCCACCGTTTTGATGTTGCTATTATTTTTTCCCCCCAGCCAGAATCATTCTCCAGCTCCAGAAGAAAACTTTTCCCCATCGTCATCCTCCTCCTTATTGGGTTGCTTTTGGTTTAGTCATCTTCATATGTGTTTTATAAAGCTGGTCCTTTCTTTCCAAGTTCAAAAACCATCTCCTCCACCCATGGTTCGGTGGGATGCTATATGAACCCATAGCATCCCTGGCAGCTCTCTCCCCTCTACCTTCCCCCACCTAAGCCAACCCCACAACAAGCAGGACAGAGTGGTTTGGGCTTTTTTATTAGGACCAAAGTCCCTCAGATGGGCTTGTTTTATTGTCACAGCTAAGGACACATTCAGAGAGGACCATGCCATGGCAGGCTGATATGCAGGCTCCCCCAGAGCACTGCCAGGGAGGGTGCAGGCCAGCAGGCAGCAGAGGCCATGACCAGGGCATCACCATGTGCCATGCTACCGCACAGCAGCTGCAGCATCCACCTGGGGTAAAGGAATGAGATGGGAGTCCTGTGAGGGCACCACTGCCAAGAGACCAGTGGTCAGGGATGAGATGGGAAGCCACATGGCTCTAGTGTAAGACAAACCCAGCCCAACTCTTCTACCGTCTCCTTCCCCACAAAATTCAGGTGCAACCCTTTAACTCTGCTTTTCTACCCTGCAGCCCCATTTCACACCCATTTATAGCTGCCCCCAGACCCAGTACCTGCCCCTTATGTGCATCCAGCCCCTGGTGCCCCAGGCCTTTGAGCTCTGCTTGTAAACTGAGGCTCTGCCCACCATGCTGCCCATGGATCTGCCAGGCACACCAGTCTCCACATGCATCTTCATCCTCCTGGCCATATTTACAGCCCTCCCTCCACTTTGCAAAGGGGCAGGTTTCTCTCAGGCTCTGCAGCATCCCACCCCACCAGTGCATCTCCAGCCACGGGATGAGGAAGACCCAAGCTGGGGCTCCATCAGCAGGTGACAACAGCTAATCCAGGACAGAACCCACTCCATCCCCAATTAAGTGATCCACCCTCCCTCCATCCCACAGCCCCAACCCAGACCTACCTTGCTCTTCATCTTGCCCTCCAATCTGACCTCACTGAGGCACTGCAGGAGAGCATGGGAGATATAAACCCCCTGAACTCCCCTCATTTACCCCCCCATTTGACTTCCAAAAGTGAGCCAGGGCATAACCAACCCACTCGTGTGCACACCAACATGCACCTACACACACCATTCCTGCGCACAC
Source organism: Pandion haliaetus (assembly GCA_013401275.1). Lineage (NCBI taxonomy): Eukaryota > Metazoa > Chordata > Aves > Accipitriformes > Pandionidae > Pandion > Pandion haliaetus. The sequence goes on from VYZV01012939.1 coordinate 192,842, forward strand.
ATGCTTCGAGCAATCATGCATACCACCATTGCTGCCTGCTGCTGGCTGGCTTGCCCCCAAGATGCCAGCCTAGGTGACTCCCAGGTGCTTTGTGTCCCCAGCACAACTCCAAGCTCATCGTCCTGGCTGACTTCACTGCGTTGCCTGCATGGCTGCACTAATAGCCCTGCCTGCAGGGCAGCATGGCCAGGGCCGACTGGGTCAGTGCTCACTGCACCAGCTGGAAGCCCTGGCACCAGCTGCCACAGAGCCAAGCACCGACCCTGTGCCACACTAGCAGCCCTTTAGCTTCAGCAGGGACCAAGGGTGCCAGGCGCCTGACAGATTTGAGCCCTGCCTGCCTGCATGGGAAGTAGGGCAGAGCGTGTCTTGGGGAAAGCATGTGCTGAGAAGCCATGGGAGGAGAAATAATAAAAATTACATGTGTCTAAGAACACACTGTCACTTGGGGAGCATGCATATAGTGTGTGACCATGCATACTCCTGCATGCCAAGGCGGGTCTACAGCACACAGGGGAGGTGTCTGCAGGGAGAAAAGCGGGGCACCTCTGTGCAAGGGCTGGACTGGGTGCTCTGCTGAGACAGGGAAATGTGAGCTGGAAAGTCTGGGCAGGATCCCGAGACATAAATCAGAACAACCCAGGTGCAAGTGGAGGGGGTTCAGTGCAGCTCGCACACACATGGTTTGTGGATAGCTTGGGACACAAGTGCTGCTAGATGCAGTGAGGAGCAAGCAACTGTCCCAGCCTCCACCAGCACCTCTGGTCCTTTGGCTCTGCAGTTTCTGGTTTCCTCCCCATTTTTTGGCCATGAATGAGGGAAGGTGATTTCAAGATTCTTCAAGACCATAAACCCAAGAAGCCTGAAGATCCAGATCCACAGGGCTGCCCAGTGTCCTCAGGCTCCCCCATCACCAGGATCAACACAAAACAGGGACGAACCATACCACTGTGAAAGTGAGAACAGGAAAAGGCAGGCAAGGAGACCTGCTCCTCTATCTCCTCGGTCAATCTTACCTTTCACATCAAGTTTGCAGTCTACTGAGGCTTCCCCCAAAGGGTTCACAGCTTTGCAGGTGTAGATACCCCCATCGAAAGGGCTGGGCTTGCGGATTTCCAGGGAGCAGACGCCCTGCTCGATCATCGCTATGTATTTGGGGTCCTCCCGTATCTCCATCTGATTTTTCATCCAGATGATTTTGGGCTGGAAGGCAGCAGGATTTATTTATTTGTTTAAGGCAGGGAGAGAAATGAGAAATCTAACTGGCCCCAAAATGCAGCCACCTCCCTCTGCCTTTGCCTTGGCCCTGCCTGCAGCTGGTGGCCATGGTGGGATTCAGAGTCGGAAGTAGTTTGAAGCGCTAAATCTCCCATTCTTGAGCCCTAACCACTGCTCCACACTTCCTCCCCCAGTGCAGAAGGACATGGCTTGAATTAAGACCAGTATCCCATCTCCATGCAGAAACACCCCAAATTTACGCCAGTTTGACTCAGAGGGCAACTGCAGCCCCCAACCTCATCCAATCCCAGCCAAACATGACCAACCATCTCCCAACACCTCCAGCCACCTTGCAAAAACCCCACTGGTGGCTGGCTACATGTGGAGGCAATGCTGTCCATGGAGGAATCACTGACCTGGGGGAAGCCACGGACGCAGCAGAAGAGATGTGTGCTGTAGCCCCGGGTGGTGGTTCGGTCTGTCAGGGGCTGGGTGAACTTTGGAGGCTCCATCATGTCCCGTTGGGGGATCTTCTCTGGCTGGTAAGCAGTTTCTAAGAAAATAATTAATTCTAGGTTGAGGCAGAGCTTGGGCTCCTGGGCTCACCAGCACATGGTCATAGGGATTCAGCCCAAGATACCCCAAAATACTTCTGCTCCCTCACATAATAAGCCAGACAACATCTAGCCTGACCCAAGGACCTGGCCTTCAGCTCAGACCAGCCCTGTCTATAAATTCCTTCTCATCCAACCATGCCATGTTAGTGCCCAGTCCCTGTGGGGGACAGGGGAAATGCCAGTCTGCAAACCAACACCGCGATGCATGCTTTGTGCAGCATGTCAGATCCAGGCCAGGCACCTCTCTGGATCTCCTACTCCATCCCCAAAATTCAGTGCACAGAAATAGGAGCTGGAGGTAAGCTCTGCAGGTGGCAGAGACCCACAACTCACTGTGTGCTACCAGGGAGCAGGATGGAAATAGGTGGAGGGAGAATGGGGCTGAGGGATACTGGTTTGGAGATTTGGCCCTGAGATGGACCACTGCAAGGGTCTCTTCCTCTGCTGGCCCTGAGCTGCAGGGCCAAGGCAAGGGCTGTTCCTCACCCCTCCCAGCTCCTGCTTCGATCTCACCCCAGGGACATCCATGCCTTGATCCCTCCCTGGAGGCTGACCATGGCACAAGCCTTCCACAAAGGAGAAAAGAGGTGTAGAAGGAGGGCAGGGGACCTCTGGAGCTCTGCCTTGGGAATGCACAGCTTCACCCCTGCAGGGCTCGTCCTGGGGACCAGCCCAGCAGCATCACCACAACACCAAGGAAGCCCCACTAGCCCCAACAGGGACAAGACACATCTTGCCCACCACCACCCCCAACCCCTTAGCCAGGGCCTTGTCCCCACTTGTCTTCTTGATGTGGGCCACTCCAGAGGCAACGGCTGCTTTCTCGCTCAGCCCACAGGCATTTTCTGCAAACACTCTGAAGGAGTAGGTATTGCCAATGATGAGGTCGGAGATGGTACAGCTGGTGCGGGTGCAGCGCTCCAGCGCTGTGAACCATTTCTGGGAGGGAAAAAAAGAATGGTGAGGAAAGGCAAGCTGTCCAAAGGATGGAGAAGGTGTGGGGAGAGACAGGGGTGTGCAGCTCCCCCTTTCCCATAAGGACATCCCCAGCACCAGGACATGGGGGCCCAGGAGTGCACAGACTCACCCCACTCTTCTTGTCTGACTTCTGTACCACGTAGCCCTTGATCTCAGAGTTCCCGTTGTCCACTGGCGGGGTCCACTCCAGGGCCACATTAAAGCCCCACACATCCACCAGCTTCAGGTTCCCAGGGGGGCCTGGTGGCTCTGCAAATACAAACCCTCACAGGGTGGCATCCTAATTTGCTCCCCCCCCACATATTCTGTGCCTTGACCATCCCTTGCACCTCACTTTTAATCTCGTCTCACCCTGCTGCAACCCACAAGGGAAGAGAAGCTGCAATGGGCACAAGCTGGCAGAAACCCTGCATCCCCAACCAGAGGAGTTCACCTCCATGATGCTGGAGAAGATCCCACTGGAAGAGGGACCCCAGAGTCCCTTGCCCTGTTGCCAGTCCTGTCCCATCCCACCCAGAACAAGAGCTACCCCTAACCAAGGGGCAGAAATGAGCCCCAGAGTGACCCTGCAAAGTCCCATCCCTAGCCTTACCAATCACTTGAATGTCCAGGGTAGCCTTGTCCTCCGCTCCGTTTATCCGCACAGCGAGCTCATACTTGCCCGAGTCACTGCGCTGTGCCTCGCGGATGTAGAATATGGTGTCCTTCTGCGTGTTGTGGATGTTGATCCGGCTGGTGTCCAGGGGCTGGTCCCCCTTGGTCCAGATCACCTCGGGCTGGGGCTTTCCCTGAAGCAACCCGCACAGGCAGGTTAGGAGCTGCTCGAGCACACAGTCCCAATGGGTCCTGCTGGGAAGGACGGGTGGGCAGAGCCACCCTGCTTTGTGCAGGCAGCAGTGGCCTGGATACAGCCTCTCCCATCAGCAGTCCCCAGGGAAGAAACTACAGCCGATCCCTGCCAGCCCCACTAATGGGAACCCATCAGGCTCCAGGGATGATGCTGGAACATGCTGGTCCCCCAAAGTCCTCATGAAGCAAGCCCAGCTTTACTTGCCCAGGTCATTGCAGGCAGACCTGTGCTCCTGTTGCCCAGGCACTGAGCCCAGGTTCAAGCCCAGCAGCAGGGGCGTGAATTCAGCATCCAGGGCCAATTCATGCCTGGAGCATGGCCAACACAGGCTCCCAACCACCTATGAGACATGGCATGGACATGTCCCTCATTTCAAGGGCAGCTTTCTGCCTCTCATTTCGCCCTGCTTGGCCAGCAAGTTTCAGGGCTGGTTTTCTCCATCCCAGATGCCATGGTGGAGATGCTTTAGTGATGCTCCAGACAGTATGCGATAGATCAGTTGAGGAAAGGACCTCCAGCTTGGCCCACCAGTGTCAGCATCAATCCCCTCATTACACAGCCCTGGGGCTGGCCTGCTCCAAAGGCAGCTTCTCTCCCCAAGGGGACACCCACTGTTGTGCTGTGGGGCCCTGTGGTATGTGGCCAGATCCCTGCCAGACTCGTCCAGGAGCACAAGCTGAACAGGGCTCGTGGGCTGAGACAGCAGCAATAGCTAGCCCATGCTCTAGTGTGTCTGGGGTTGTCCCACTGCCAACACCATCAATAAAGACATAGCAGAAGAAAAATGGGAGCACAGCGGGAACGGGAGAGAGGTTCCCACCCCACCTCCAACCCTTGGCCCATGAGACCAGGACAAGCCAGTCCACAGTTGGCCCCAGGCATGTCTGGTGGCTAGAAAAGTCACTGCAGGAGCTAATCTGTAGTCAAAAAGCCTGAGGGATTAAATCCCAAATCATCCACCTACCTGGAAAGGGATCATCATGTTCACAGCATCCCCAGCACGCCTGACATAAGTCTGCCGCAGGTAACGGGGCACGCGGATCCTCGGGAGCTCTGGGTACCAGAAAGTCATGCCTTGGGGCCAAGGAAATCATAGCCCCCAACTGGCTGACCCACCCCAGACATCCCCCTGCTTGGCCATCAAGAAATCCCACCCAGAAACATGACCACCTCTTCCCTCTCATCTCCTGGACAGTGCTTGCTTCCCTGCAGGGCCATGCCAGCCTACCCTGTTGCCTGCATCTCAAAATTATATCCATCCTTGAGATAGTAGGTCACCAACCCAACAGCACCACCTCGATGGACCATTCACCCCCTTCATTATATCCAGGCCATGGAGACCAAGATGGGCTTAACCAGAAGAGCCACAGTACAGCCTACATGGTAGCAAGGCAGAGGATAGCATCACCCAGTTAGGAAATAGTCTCCTGCAGCTCAGAAAGCAGACCTTCCAGAGGCACACAGCCCAACTTCCAGCAAGGACAAGGCTCGCCAGACCCCCACCTTTGCTGTGGGCTCAAGGCCATCGAGAGACCAAGGTGCTGCATGGTTACTCACAGCAAAGCTGTGAAAGCTCCAGGCTTAAAACAAAGGCTAATGTCCCCAAGGAAACATAACATAAGCAAAAAACCCACTGGAGAATACTGATGGAGTGTGTGTCTCCTTCCTGGGGTGAAAATAGCAGCCGTGTAACCCTACCGGCTCAGTACCACTCAGTCATCCTTCTAGAGAGGCATTGGGTTTACATGAGCCCTCATAAAAGAGCTGTGTGTCTCTGCCTGGATTAAACGTGCTGGAGCTTAGCTCTGGGGAGGGGGCACAGCCAGAATTAAACCAGCACTGAGCGATGGCTAAACAGCTGTGAGCGTAAAATGCCGGCAGTGGGCTGGGGAGGGCAGGGAGATGCCCGGCGGTCCCAGATGGCCCCGCCAACAGCTGAGACAGTCCCTCCTCTGCTCATGCTGCTATTCACTCCAGGGATCCATGCATCGATGCTGCCACTTGGGCTCATCAGTCTCAGCAGGGCAGAGAAACCTGACCTCAACAGAGGAATGTTAATTCATGGGTGTTTTCCCCAGCTCACGCGTGGAGAGGGCTGGCCGAGGTCAGTGGTCCAGGTGACATGCTGTCATGGGTGGGAAGGCATTTTTCCTGCCCCAGCTCCCTGCAAAATACAACTCCCACACCAAATCTTCATCTGGTTTCTCCTCATCTCCTTCCACTTCCCAAATCCACTTGTCCTACCTGTTTTTAAACTCTCTACTGTCTGTATTGCTGCTATTTAAAATCCCTTGTGATGCTATAAATGAACTGGTGAGAGGTACCAGAAGGTAACAGATGGGGCAGAGATGAGCGGACTCATACACCTCACACACACCAGAGCCTCTGGGGTGGACACGGGGAGGCGGAGGGACACTGAGGGCTAATCTGCTCTTCAGCAAAGCCAGGCAGTGTACACAGGGCTGTATTTCAAATGAAATGCAAAAGTAGGCAAATGCTGTTTGCTGATGAAGAGTTTCAATTAGCAAAAAGAAAAGAGAGAAGAAAAAATATGCACTGGTGTGGAACAGGAGCAAGTTGTGCATGGGTCTTTCAGCTCTTTGAGTTTTACACCTCTCAGCCAGTACATGAGGCTGGGACGAAGCTCAGGCATCAGGCACAGGGGGTTTGAACTGATGGGTGCAGCATGGGACTAAAGTGGGAAACACGAGCTGTGTATTTGACATATCATGCCAGTCCCCCATGCCTGAGTTTCCCCAGTCCCACAAGGTATGGTGGGATGCCTTTGAGATCTGGAGGGGAACATAGCAGCAGACACCAACGACTAAGCCATGTTCACCTCCTCCAAGCAGACTGAGAGGATGGACCTCGCAGGATCCTTTCCAGATCCTGATAGCCTTCTCCAAGCCTTTTCCTATGAAAAGCTGATGGTTCCTGGAATAACTTTTGTTATTATTGTTACTATTCTTAAGCAGCTGAAAAATCCAATGTGTTCTTTGAGTAATAGGAAAACTTGCACATTAATAATTCCTTGTAAAGGTAAAATAAGTCTATATTTGCTGTTTGATAAGTGAAAACCAGCCTTGCAATCATACAGCAGCCTCAGCACATTCACAGCACCCCGGGAGGAATGCAAGTCTTGCTAAGCATGGGAGCAAGTCATTCATTAGCGAGTTCAGCATGATTAAAGTTCCCCTGCTCCAGACTGCCAGCTCTTGACTTTCCTTAGCTAAATAAACAAAGCTGTCCAATGTGTATGTGATGGCATATTAGAGATGCAAGCATGGCCAAGGAGAGGAGATGTGATGCAAGTGAGACTGTTTCTGAGCTCTTGCAATGAAATGGGAAAACGTGGCTCTGTGTGTTGAATCCTTCACCCCCAAAGCTTCACCATCTGCAAGATCAGTATCTTGAGGTCAGGAAGCTCCTCCATCCCACCCCAACGGAATTGGACAGAGTTATTGAGAATAACAGCTCGGTCAAAGGCTGGATTGTGATGTGTGAGCAGGCAGAGGCTGCTCAGGCTGCAGTGATAGACTGTGATTTCTTTGTACTGCTGACAAAGCACACAGGAATTATGCATGGCAGCAGCAGTACTTACGGAGGATCTCTCTGATGAGGACTGGTTGCTCCAAAGTAGCCGGGACACTGGCACCGCTGGCGCTGACAGCCTTCACCTGTACATGGATCTTGTCACCAGAGCCAAGATCCTGGATTGTGTACCGGGTGGAAAGAAAAGGCTCCTTGTTCGCAGCTGTCCAGTCTGTACCTACGATGAACCCAGCAGAACACTTCAGGCTTGCAATGGACAGACACACAGTCCAAACAGCAGGACCAAGCCACAGGGGGTGAAACCGAGAGGCAAAGAACCCCTTCCTTGCAAAGGCTGAATGATTTGGGACACCAGCAGAAAAAGTTATCTTAGAGGGGAGGTTGGCCACCCCACCCTGCCAAGGAGCATGGGGTATGAAATGCTGGCAGAAGCTCAACTGTTGAGCAGGAGGCTATTTTCAAGTAAGAAAAGGCATTAGGCCAGCAAACATGGTCCCTGCTGACCTTCCAGGTGCATTTCTGGAAGCAGTTAAGATCCTTTGACCACTCTGCCAGACAGTCTGCTCCTCTTACTGCCCCAGGATAACTCACTGGGGCTCACCATGTTCCTCAGTGCATCCTTCACATCGGGCAAGGTCTGCTCATCACCCACCACCAGCCAGCTAGACCTCTCCAATTGTTCTTCCTGCTTGGAAGGGGCATCTCAAACTCACTCCAGAGTCAAGAGGTAGATTTCCTACATCAGGCAGCTAACACATCCTTGCAATGTGACGAGCCTCTTAAGAGGTTTCTCAGTTAGAAAACAGACTGCCCCAGTCACCAAAGGACTGGGTGTCCCAAGCAGGCAACTAGAGCAACCCACATGTGCCAGAGTTTGCTAAGCCGTCACGTGCACCTTCAAACCAAGGTTTTCCCGTCAATGCCATCAGACCAGCCACATCCCGCCAGCTCCTCTTTCCCTTCACCACTGACATTACTCAAACCAGCCCTCAGTCAATTCTCACCATATTTTAGCCAACCAGAGTCTTGCACCAGCCCAATTACAAAAGTCACAGAGCCCATGTGGTTACCACTGAATGACTAGAGATCTCCTGTCACTCAGCCAAGCCCAAAGCAAGCTAGGACAGCATCCAAAACTGTGACCTTTGGGTGGCTGTCAGCCAGCACCCTCCAGGAATGGCTGCATCTTTCCTTGTCCCACACAGGGCCTCCTCATGCATCCCATCCAGCTGTGGTTACCTCCCCAATCCCCAGTCCAATGATGAAAGACTCCCACGGCCAAATGTGTTGATTGTGCCTGGCACAAGCTAAACAGCCAAGGGTCATAGATCAAGTTCCCCAAGACCCACCTGGGTCTCCAAAACTACTCCAACCTCATGCAGCACCCAGCCCACCAGCTCCAGCCTCCCCTTGCAGATCCCCCCAACCACACAGGTCATTCACTCTCACCCCAAAGACAAGCAGGGCTTCAAGACAGTGCCCAAAACACAAGTCTTACCCATCTACCCCATTCTACCAACCAGCAATGCAACTGGAGAACCACACATAATTGTTGCCACCCACCAGCCAACCTCCATCCACCACGGCCACCCTCCTTCCAGGCATCTCAAGCCCCACCTTGCTTGAGCAGGGCTTGCCTGCTGATGCACACCAGCCCCTCTTGTGCTGCCCATGATCCTTTCCTCCCACCTTATCCCCATTCCTTCTGCACTTCATTTTGGGCAAACATGGGAGAATTGCATCTTTCTCCTGAGGTTTTGCATCACCATCCCAACCCCAGGTCTCTGCAGAGCTGGAGTTCATCAGAGACCATTTTCAGTAGGTATGCTGGTCTCTCCTCCACCCTCTAGCTGGACATGGCAGTGAGATTAAACCTGGTCCCCCACTAAAGACATCACTACTATCTGAAGCCAATGGGAAGCCCCTCTCCTCCACAGAAAAAAAAAAAAAAAAAGACCATTTAAAATGAACTCATTTGGGCAAAGAAAGGGAAATGGTGCCCAGGGAAACATGCTGCCAGGTTCCACCCAGCTCTGTCCCACGCCTCCGCAGCAACACACCAGCTCTCCATGCTTACAAGGCAGGAAAGCCCAAGCCTACTTCCATCTTTGCAGATCTCCACCACATATCCATCCAGGCCCGAATGGCCTGTCTGCGCTGGGGCTTTCCAGGTCAGCGTAACCGAGTTTTCACTCACTTCTTCCACAGCCAAGGACAAGGGGGAGCTGGGCAGCTCTGTAACAAACCAGCAGTGGTGAGGACAGGCTCTCGAGTGCCGGGGCTGTTGGAGGGCAATCACTCAACCTCCATGTTGGTCTTCAGCCCCCCCATCCTCCTAATCCCCCACCCCTATCCCACTGCAAAAATATCCTTGATGACTTCAACCCTCTGTACCTTCACCCCAGCACACCCACATGCCCCCTCCCAGCCTTGCATATCTCCCCTCCCCACTTCAGTGCCCAGTCCCATCCTCACCTGCCTTTGGTTTCTCAGGCTTAGGTTCAGGGGCTGGGGCTTGGGGTTCAGCTGGAGGAGCCAGGGGACCTTCTTCAGGGGCTGGAGTCATTTCTGCCACGGGGATGGGAGCAGGCTCGTCTGCAGCGGCTGTGGGCTGCTCCATGGAAGGGGGATGCTCAGGGGCTGGGGGTTCTTCAGCAGATGGGGCTGGTGCTGGTTCTTCCTTTGGGGTTGGCACTGGCTCTTTCTTCAGAGCCGCTGTGGCTGGAGGTGTGGTTTTGCTGGTCATTGCTGCAAAGCCTGGGGGCTGGGGAAGAGGATGTTTTGGGGTCTCTGCTCCGGGATCTCCACTCTGGTTTTGCTCCAGACCAAAGGTCTCTCCTTCAGTCCGGGATCTCGACTCTGAAGCTGGGGTCCCTGCTCTGGACGGACAGTCTGTGCTCCAGGACGGCTGTGCTGGGAGGGGGGACCAGGTCACTGAGCCAGAACAGGGGCTGGAAGATTTTTATAGGCTTTGGCTGGCACTTGTCACCTCCCTGCAAACCAATATGCCTGTGCAGGCGGGGACTGCCAGGAATAGCCACCCGGGACCTGCACATTCAGCAGCACATGCATACCCCCTCCTATGGGACTGCAGCACATCATCCTGGCCCCCCCTCACCATCCGCCCAGGCTCACACAGGACTGGGAAAGCCAGGGCCAGGTCACCTTTCTTTGGGGACGTGGCTCCTGTCCCTAGCACCAACACCCCTCTAGCTAAGGGTTTCCCAAACCCCACTGCCACCTCCTCAGCCACCCACTGCCCCACCAAGTCCTCCCCCTAGCCTACCCATTGACCCTGCACCCCACATGCCTTCCCCCAGCCCCTGCATTAATACCAGACACCCCCACCCCAATCCTCCCTGTTAATCCTGCATTGACCCCCCCAAACCCACCTGCTCCCCTCCATGTCCTCCCATAGTCCCTGCTGTAATCCTAGACCCCTCTCCTCCTCCAGCCTCCACTCAATCCCAAAACTGTTGAGGTTGGAAGGCAACTCTTGGGATCATCTGGACCAACCCACGTTCTTGCACCCCTGACCCACATTCCTGGAGAAGATTAATCACTAGCCAGCCCTATGCCATGTCCTCCAACCTCCGCCCTGCCCATTCAACCAGGACCCTGTCCATGGAGTCTGGTCACACCAGGCCTCATGACCAACCACCCTTCTGTTAGCCCTCAAACTCAGCATTTTCTCCTGTTCCTCAGCTACTTGCCTGCCTCCAGGGATAATGCTATGGAGGAGCCAAGCAAGCCCAGCTCTCCTGAGCATTGGTCCAAAGGCTCGTGGTTTTGTTGTCCCCAGGAAACACCTCCAAACATGGACATCAGGGTCAAGAGGTATCTCTGAGACAACCAGAGCGTGAAGCTATTTACTCTGACAGGGCCAGATGATCTGAGCTTTGCTCACAAGGGGGTGGTTTTCCAGGTCAGGGGAGCTGTGGTCACCCAGAAAGGGGAGGGAGAGAAGAAAGGGCAAAACCCCATTGGCCAGGCTGGTCTTTAAAGGGATGGTGACATCCCAAAAAAGAACCACAGGGCTCTGAGGGTTGCATCCCAGCTGGAGCGGGAGCCATGGACTGGGTGGGAAGAGGGGATGGAGAGAGGAAGCCAGGGCAGCAATGCTGGTTCTTTGGTCCATCAAGGTGTCACAGGGGTACTGGGCTTGGCCAGACACCAAGCTCAGCTCCTTGCTGCAAGACAGTAACAGGCAAGAACTGAAGGTTTCATGGAGGCATCATCCCGAGGACCTCTGCCCATGGTGCTCTACACAGACAGACAGCAAGACATGCAACTGCTGATCTCCAGAAAGAGCACAAAGGAGACCCCACACTTTCTGCTAGCCCCGCTCCTCCTGTAAGCTGAGAAGAAAGTTCATCGCAGCCACCAGCCTTGCAAGTCACATGGGGATCAGGTAACACGACTGCAAACCTGGTACCCCATGGGCTCTGATCCTGCCTGGAGGCTGCAGCGTGGCAGCACAACCCTCCTGCTCCAGGGAGGGATATTTTTTCTCTCCTGGTTATTTCAGAAACAGCATTTGGCAGCAGGATGAAGCCAGGACACCAAGAGATGGTATCAGTATCTCGGGGAGGGCATGTTTCCTCCAAAACTATGTGATAACTCAGATGTTCCCTGGTTACTTTCACCATTGAGGAGGAATATGACTAATAAAGGCTCCTCCTTCCCCAAAATACCTTTGGGATGCCTGAGGGATGAGCTTCCTGAGGCAGGAGAGGGTGACATGGGGTTCCTGGCTGTTTCTGCTCCCTGCAGGCCAGGGACGGGTACTGGCAGTCCCTCCTGCTCCCCAGAGCAACTTGGAGTGGCTCAAACTTGCCAAGTGGGTCACAAACCAGACAATTTGCTACAACTACTCCAGCAAAAGAGAAGACAGCCCTGCTCTCCAGCACTCCAGCTCTCCAGCTATGTAGGGCTAGAGGAGACTGTCCATCTGTTCTTCTCCAGCTGCCTTTGGCTCCCTGGTAGGTCTGGCACCCAGACGGAAAGATTGGAGAAGCTCTGGTTTCTCCATGCCTTGACCCACAGGGATTTCATCCTGTCTTGGATGATCTTGGCACCTCCTTGACCCTTCAGCATTCATATGGCCCATGCCTTGATAGCTCACAGGTGGCTCCAGACTCCCACAACCTTCAACCCTGCTCAGAAGTCTTCTGTGTGTCTTTCCCAAAGGCAATCATGATGTCTAATCTAAACCAAAATGCTTTGCAAAAAGCAGGTTCCTTTTGATTATGTGTTAAGAAAAGCAATTTAAGGAGCTCTGAAAAAAAAATCTATACCAAAAGTCTAGTTCATAAAGAAACAAGCACTCAAATTTCTCTCCTATTTCAATTCAAATTAGTGCAGTTGAAAATTAAACACTTTCCCCAGGAAAAGAACACCAATGCAATTATTTCACTTGAAGTTCTTGATTTGAACAAACCTTGAGTTTTTCAACCTGCTCAATGATGTTTAGATGCTGTTTTCGCTGTTGACTCACAGGATGACTCATAGGTTAAGAGCAAATGAATCAACATGGTTTATCATCCAAACTTATCTGGGCCATGTTACTGTAGTATATTGGCATCTTGTACATTGCTGGCAAGACCACCATACATTGAGCAAACTCAAGCATGGAAACTCTACACTGCCTGCTGTAGATGACAAAGGCACCATGGCAGGTTGCCCAAGTCCAAAGTCAAAGGGTTTCCCTTAGGGACCAGACTCAGGAGCCAAATGTTTTGTTACTCATCGTGATGGCTTCACTTGTGAAAGCACGATGGGGAGGGAGAAACTGCTCCCACAGAGTCATTTTACCAACAAGGATGGGAGCAGGGGGTCTGAGGCCCCCCCCCCCAAGTTTGGGGTGAGGGAGCTAAAATGAGTTTGGCATTGGAAACAAAATGAAATGCCTACTGGTGCAATTCCTCTACCTCTGCAGGCAACTGGGAAGGTTGAATTAAAATTTGAGCGATAATTTAAACATCAACACATTGTTTGCCTGAAACTCCAAATATTTTAGGTTTTAGCTGAAATACTGGGTATTTACGTTTTCCAGTGAGAAAAGATCTCTTCTCTACAGGAGGCAGATACTTTTTACAAATTGGTTTTGATCCACATTTCCAGCCCACTGCACCAGTGATACGTTACCTTACTTATCTTCCAGGTAAAATATAGGTCTAAATAACAAGACTCTCATTTCTTCCTTAAAGGATCAGATCCTCCTCATGCCACTCTTATTCAAACCCCCCAAAAGATGCAACATGATCATCTTTCAGCTGAGCTTATTGACAGGACTGTATTGCAAAGAGAGAAATCTGTCTGTACTCCAAAAGCATCAGGTCTACCCATTCACCCAGATTTGCCAGTTTAGGAAATTGCAGCATCAGAGATCTACCAGGTGGGATGGGGCAAAGCCTCGGCAACACCTTTCCCCATCACGACAGCTGATGTGTCAGTATGAGAAGACAGAAGATGCCTCTGACAGCTGGGGCAAATTCTGGAGGCTTTCAGAGATTAGGACCATCCCCTAAACAGGGCTGGAGGATTAGCCAGGAGGTGGTGAGACCTTCCACTTGCACATCATAAAGCAAAACAGAGATGCCAAAGGCCCAGAATAAACAAAGAGCCCATGTCATCTGGGTGGGAAGGGCTCCTTGAAGCTGTAACAGCCTCTGCACTCGTCCCCTCTTGCCCATGTCCCCATGAACATCTCTGGAAAGCCCGGTGGGTTCTTTGCACTCCAGGAGGACTGTGAAAGCAGCAGGGTGGATGTCACATGCTGTTACCTGGGCCACCACTGGTTCTGAGTATGGCATCATGAGGTCCTTGGCACAAGCGATGTGCTTCACCAAGGCAGAGGACAGAGCCAGGCTCTAAGAGATGGTATCATGGGTGTCAACAAGGAGCAGTCACCTATAGCCTGTATCAGGGTGGGGAAGGGGACACCCAGGACTGACAGGGTGCTGTCCCCATTGCCATCCCCAGTGGGATATATTCAAAGCCACCCAATAGGAGAGAGCAGGAACTATCCCCACCTCCCTATGGCCTCATCCAGCCCTGCGCACATCGTTGTGGACTGTGAGTCCATGGGAGACACCACAAATAGCCAGAAAAATTCCCACCCCCCCCTGGATTTCAGCAGAAAGAAGGTGCCTAAACTCCAGTTTGCCAGTTACTGATGCAGCTAGAGATGGTTCCTGTGAGTGGCTGTCCCCTCCTTTCAGCTGCTTCCCCCCTCTGGCCCTTGCCTGTGCCCTCTCCAGGGGGGTAAGTCAGACCTCCAGAAAACCAGGAATGTCATATGGAAAACACACAGCAACCCACCGCAAATGCCAGCAGGGCTGAGGCTCAGAGCAGCTCAGTGCCCTGCCTGCCCTGTCACGGCTCCCCGGCTCCAAGTTGCATTTCCAGCCTCCGTGTCACCATGATATTCGCAGCGTGCTGAGTCAAGCAGCCAGGGCAGGCAGCAGGTGGGCTGGGACACAGGCAAGCTTTCCATTTTGTGTGTTGCACGCAAGCGGATGCTTACTTCACCCTGAAGCAATGACTGTAGGCAGGGGCTCCTGGGGCCGAGCTGGGACATGGGCTTGATCCCTCTCCCAAACCCCCTCCGTAGAGTAGTGCCTGTTGCAGTGCTGCCCTAGGGCAGGAGTTTTATGCAAGTATCGCTTTAAAATGTCCTTGTCTGGTCTAGAAAACACAACCAGGCAATAAAGAGACATCGTCAGCAGTGTCTCCGCGGTCCTGTTGGGCATCCCTTGCCAGGCACAGAAGTAGGGCTCATGCAGCCCAGCTGCATGCTCTGGAGTTACTCCTGTTGCATGGTTGGACATCAGCTCACACCACCAGCACTCAGCATCACCACAGTTTGATTCATAAAACCATCAATATTCCTTTCTTCGCCAAGAGGGTTGTCAAGCATTGAAATAGGCTGCCCAGGAAAGTGGTTGAGTGACCATCCCTGGAGGTATTTAAGAGACGTGTAGATGTGGTGCTTAGGGACATGGTTTGGTGGTGGACTTGGTAGTATTAGGTTAATGGTTGAACTCAATGATCTTAAAGGTCTTTTCCAACGAAAACAATTCTATGATTCTATCCTCAATCGGGACAGGCAATGGGTTCATCCACCACCAGGTCCCCCAGCATCAGTTCACAGAGCAGCACGGTGGGTGCCTACACCTGCAACCTGCCTGCTGGGTTCAGGAGCTGCCGGCCGCCTACAGGACTCATGGATGCAAACACTCAGAACCAACGGCCTCTTTGGGGTGTTATTTTGGGGCTGTGATGGGATAATTCTCTGAGCTGGAAGTGGGAGAGAAACAGAAAAACCCATGCAGGCATGCCCTGATTTTGCCCAGAGTCTAGCTGGGAGCTGAGCCAGGGAGCTCAGTATCCCCTCCAGCCCAGGGACAGCACTACAGGGGGAAAACCATCATGGAGTGGTTGCTGCTGCCCCCAGCCAAAGTGGGCCCCACAGCACTATCCATGGGGCCATTGCACATCACAGCCACGGTGCAAGGCAGACAGCACCCTCTGAATTGGCAGCTGTGTAGGGCAGGAGCGGTGACCTCCAGCAGCTGCACCCAGGACTGGACAGGACAGGACGTGACAGGCTGGCAGAAGCCCTCATTCACCTTGGCACTGCATCAGTCACATCCCATGTCTCCAGTGCCCAGAAGCAATGCCAAACCTGGGGCATTGCTCTGCCTTTGGTGTTGTTTTTTTTTTCCAACCTTGCCCTACCTTTGGGGTTGCCAGCAGGCGCTTACCTAGGGCAGGCAGGCAGAGAGCCTGCAGGGGCTAAGCCCATGCCAGCCCCACTGTCCTCAGCCTGCCGGCGGTCACCTCTACCAAGGGCTGGGGAAAGCAGCTGGGGATGCCAATAAGGCTCTGTCACCACCTGCCCTGCCTGGTCCCACTCTGCAGCAGGGAAAGGCTGCAAACTGCAGCTTGGGTTTTCCCTTCTGCATTAAAATCCAGGTGCTCAGAAAGCCCCAAAATGTTGCAAGCCACCTTTGCTATTTTATTCAGGACACTTACACATGGCCATTGCATCCAGGGGACACAGCCACACACCTGACTGCTTCTGTCCCTGAGCTGGGGCAACCCTTGGGCCAGCAAGTGAGGAGCTGGGAGGCTCTGCAAGAGAAGGGGGAAGAAACAGCTCAGCCCCAGGCTCCACCAGCACCAAGGGTGAATTTCTTTATTATTTCGTCTCAGCAGGGAGCTCAGGTGTTCGTTCTTCACTGCACAAGGGCAAGCACCACTACTCAGAGCCCTGCTTTGCTCATCTCCATGCCTGCAGTGCCAGGCAGTGCCAGTACCTGCTGGTCCCCAGGAGTGTGTCTAGCCCTGATGTAAGGACTTCAAGGCACTGAAACCCCTGCCAGGGTGCACCATGCCATTGGCCAGTTACACCCCAGGCAAAAACGCCTGGTCTCACTTAACTTTCAGCATCTCCTCAGGTCCCCTTATCTCCATCACATTACTACTTGAAAGGAGGTTGTAGCTGGGTGGGGGTCAGTCTCTTCTCCCAAGTAACAAGCGATAGGATGAGAGGAAATGGCCTCAAGTTGCACCAGGGGAGGTTTAGATTGGATATTAGTTGAAATTTCTTTACCGAAAGGGTTGTCAAGCATTGGAACAGGCTGCCCATGGAAGGGGTTGAGACACTATCCCTGGAGGTATTTAAAAGACATGTTGATGTGGCACTTAGGGACATGGTTTGGTGGTGGACTTGGCAGTGCTAGGTCTATGGTTGGACTTGATGATCTTAAGGGTCTTTTCCAACCTAAATAATTCTATGATTCTATGATTCTATCAAGGATGTAAGGCCACCTTAGGTGTCTTCAGGGCCACTGCTCCTCTCCAGTCCCTCCTGCAGAACCAACACTGGATGCTGGTGTCTCCACTTCCCCTCCCAGCTCCTCCCTTATTTTCTCACATCCACACCCCTCCTTTCCTTGCCTTAAATGCTTTCACTTGCACCCTCACCTGCCTCCTTTCCCTCTGCTGTCCCCATCTCCTCCTCCTGTCTGCACCCTCCAACCTCCTCTCAACCTCACACAGAGTCCCTGCAGGACACTGCCATGCTCAACCCCACTGCAGCCAGAGCAGCCAACAGCCTATTTGGCTGAAAGCATCAAAGCAGATGGGGACCAGCATGATGTCCTGCAGTCAGACCCATCCCAGCCCTGGTGGCACTGGGACCAGCTGCATTTCAGATGGTGCAGCCGATATCCCAAGGAGGTCCCCGAGGCCAGTGTGGTGGTGGCTGGCACCACAAGGGCTGCCTGCACTCTGCCATGTCTGAGGGATTTGTGGGGGGGCTGTCCCTTCCCAGGATGCTCTGAAGCAAATGGGATCTGCTCTCTTAATGGGACAGCACATCCCAGACCCATCCCACATCCCTCTTTAACCCAAGCACCTTTTTTGGGGAACCTCCCTACTGTGTCCCCCTCCCTAGAAAGTTTGCTGCCTCGGATGGGCTATGAGAGGAGTTGGACCACCCCCAAATCCCAGTGACTCCCTCCAGGTCCCAGTAAACTAGGAAGACAAACTAGTCTGGGGGAGTCCAACCGTGGCCCAGCTGCACCCTTTCTCTGCTGCCACCAGGGAGCATCATGGGGACATTCAATCAGGCTGTCCTCACCCTGGGTCCAGCTGAAATCCTCCAGAAATTGTGCCAAGCTTTGGGAAGATGCTGTTCCCTTTATGCCTGGCCCTTAGTGTCCCTACAGCCAGATGTGGCCCAGCCTTGCTATGGATGCATGGGCTCGACCCGCCGCAGGGTGCCTGCTGCCATGGTTGGGGCACCTGGGTGCTGCTCCCTGCCCCATCTCTGCTGTCCCTATTCAGCACCTTGTGACAGCCCTGTGCCTTCCCTGGAGGAAGCATCACCCCAAAGCACCTCCAGAGCAGCTGGGCCAGGACATGGGCTTCAGAGAACAAATGGGATTTGATCTGTTGACCCAATAACCTGCAAGGAAACAGCCATGGAAGAGGATGCTCCATCCTCCTCCTTGTCCATGGGCATGTCAACGCAGGAGGGACACTCTTGTACTTTTGCAGGGGAAGGCCACCACCTGCAGCCTGACATGACCAAGGGCCAGTGAGGGCCAGGGCTGAGGCTGGTGGTGGCTTTTGCCACGAGCGCATGTGATGGGCTTGTTCCCATCTCCTGAGGGTTAGGAGGTGGCAGAGATCCCAAGAGAGAGATGGGGGGTCCCGTGCCTCCCAAGTGCTGGCCCTCAGGAAGGAGGAGGACTTCCCTGGCAAACAGCGAGCTGGGTGGAGGGACCCACTGCCTGCTCTGTGATGCAGCCAACATGCAGAGAGAGCCCACCCTTTCTGCAGGCTGGAAATGCCCCGGGGAGCACACTGCGCGACAGTGGCCAGAGGCGTCATTCCTGCCCAGCACCTGTAAAGCCCTTGGGGATCTCCTTGGGTGGTAAAAAGCTGCAGGAATGCAAAGCAACATGCAGGGCTTTCACCCAGCCCTGGGTATCACTGAAGGTGAGAAGCTGATTTAATTTTACAATCTGAAAAGCTCTTGGGGACGTGGACATGGCCAGGCTGGGCACCAGGGCTGGTTTTGTTCTGTCCCTGGCAGTGTGACTTGCAAAGCAAAGTGTCAGGGCTCTCCACAAGTTCACATCTTCCTGCAAGCCAGGCCACAACCCACATCCCACCCCACTGCCTGGATGAGGAAATACGCCCTTGGTGGTCCCTTTTTTCTGCTGCTTGTGACCATGGTCACCTCTTCCTTGCAGGGCGCAGGAGAAGCTGATGTCCTTTCACACCCCAGCACAGCAACCAGGAGGAATAGGGGGAGGATGGAGGGAGCAGCCAGCAACTGGTTATCTGATCCTGGCAGCACCGGTGTAAACTTAGCATGGCCTTTTGGAAAGTACTTGCTGTGGCAAAACATGCAGTAAATCACTGTTCTGAATGCCAACAATATTTTGAGATTAGCAAATCTTACAGAGCTCGGTCTGGGGTCATGATTTGCCAGTGTAACTGGGGGGCTCTTTCCACTCCAGTACCCCCCAGCCCCCAGGAATTGCACTGACCTGCAAATGCTTCTTGCTTTTTGGAGGAGATGGGGTAAGTTCTGGGGTCATCACTATCCATGGGGTTGCAGGACCCCCCCACTCACATGGGTGCCCACCCTGTGCTCCCAAGAGGCAGGACTGACCCTCTGATTTCCCTGCCCTCTCCTTCCCAGCCTGCTCAGCCCAGCTTGACAAATCCCCGATTTCCTCCCTTTTTTAATCAAGTATCAAAACCAACTCCCCACCAGCTGTCCCGGCCCTCTCTAGCATCATCCTATGCTCCCTGGGTCAAGCTACTGTGACCCCCAGCACCATCACCCCAGTCCCTGGTCCCCAGTGTCCCCAGCACCCCCAGCACTGGCAGTTCACTGAACCACAATGCTTCAGAGTGGGGATGCCCAGGACTGCAAAAGCCACCCAGGAGGTTGGATCCCGGTGCCACTACCTGCCTCCAGATGTCCCACAAGTTTTCCAAGCTCAGCTGAGATCTAAATCCGCACCAGGGCTCTGCCTGTGGGACAAAGAGGAGAGAGAAACCCTTTGAATTGAGCAGAAAAGGGGCAGCAAGTACCTGGGAGCAAAATCAGGTGTATCGCAACGGAAAATCAGCCATAGGCTTTGCACACTGCAGGAGATTAAGCCCTGAAACATACTCCCAAGGCCAAAATGGCCCGGAGCTGGCATTTTAACCCAGGATGAGTCACTGGCTCAGTACAGGAGGGACTGGAGAAGATCCCATGCTACACCTGAGACTGGGCTTGCACTCAACCCTTTTCATCTATGGATGCCTGCTTGCAAACAGTGATGCCAGCCCAGCCAGCAGCCTGTAAACTGAGATGTCTTTGCACCTCCTGACCATTACATGGCCTCAGAAAGGAACAGTTTCCCTGCACTACATTTGCAAGGGGGCTGCAGCCCAGCACCAATACTCCCTGCCCACCCAGTGCTGCCCAAGCCCTTCTGCTGAACACTAGCTCCAAGAAATCCTAAAGGTGGATTGGATTGGGATTAAAATTTTCAGGTGTAGGGAAAAGTGGCCAGATTAGCATTGTTTTCTAATTCCTCGGAGCTTTGCAGCCCGCTCTGCAACCACCATGCAAGAAATGGTCCCTAAAGCTTTTTTTCATGCAAAAATGTGCAACCTTTGGGGTCTGTGACTTTGACTTGGGGCTCTCTGCAACCCAGCAATTGGAGCAGGGAGGGCTCTGGGGGACAAGGGATGTACCTTGCTAAGAAGCCATGATTTTGGTGTCCCATGAAGGTTGACATCTCTTGTTGCCCAGTCTGGCACTGATTTGCTCCTGGTCGTAGGCCAGAGTGTCCCAGATGGCTCTCAGCCCCTCTGTCCTGGCAGGTCCCCCTGCACCCACAAGCATCAGGGGGAAGAGGAGCAGGCAGAGGATGTTATGTACTACCCCATTTTGAGGAGCTGGGAGTGATCACCAAGCAGCAAACACAGCAGCGAGCAAAGCATCAGTGGCAGGAACAGTGCAAACACAAGTGAACTGACCCTGCATATCCTCAGCCCAAGCGCAAACCTCCAGAGAGCCAGATAACTAGAGAGGAAACTCTCGCCTGAGGAAGGTCCCCTCTCCCACAAGCTCTCCCAGAGATGTTTCTTTGCTCTAATGCTGCCATCCAGTGGGAGAAACTCCCTGGCATGGGAAAGACTGGAAATGAGGGCCTTGGGGTCCCCAGCCCTCAGGGGAGGGGGGGCACCCATCACCACCACCACCAGCCTCAGGCTGCTCTCTGGGACCTCCTTGCCAGGGATGCTGTGGCCAAACCCAAGCCTCCATCTCCAAGCCCCGACCCCAGCCTGGCTGCAATAGGCAAAATAAAAACCGCTCACACGCCACATGCTTGAGCTGCTCCAGTACCTAACGTCCTCCTGAAACGTAGCAGCCAGTGAGGGGACAAGGAAGGGGTGAAGATGCACCAGGATGAGGCAAGGGGCAGCAAGTTGAGCCTTCCTAAAGAGGAGGAGGCGGCTGAGGAGCTGTGGTGGAAGCAGGGTCCCAGCGGGGAGGAAACCCCCGTCCCAGTGCAATGTGGCATCCCATGGGATGCTCACAATGATGTCCCCTAACCATGGGGTATTTGCAGTCTGAACACACCATGCCTGCAGAAAGCCAGATTCCAGCGTGTATTCATCAGCACTGGGGCTGCAAGGAGGGAAAAAAAAAATCAACCCCTCTAAACTCCCTGGGCTTGGTTCAGGGAAGTAAAATGACTTTGGCAGCGGCAACAGGGCAGCACAATGGCAAGTGTTGCATCCGCGGTGGCCAGCAGCCGCAAGGATCCCACAGTGTGCCCATTTGTTGTCCCAGTGGGTGGCTGGCTTCCCGCAGAAAGGAGCTTTCAGTGGGAATATTCAGAAGTTCAACCTCTTTCAGCAGCACAAGGTTTGCTGGATTGTGTGCTGGGCACAAAGGGACAGTGTTTCCTCGGGGGCAGGGAGGTTTTGTGGCTAGTGACACGGCTCTTTTTTTCCCTGCACAGAAGCCGTCTGAGCGGAGGCAAGGCATTATCCAGGCAGGATCGTAGTCAGAGACTTGCCTTAAAGGGAGAAAGCAGAAAAGATTTGTGTATGCAGGAAAAAACTCAAAGAATTTGGGGATTTCTTTTGGCTGAAGGCAGCAGTTGTTTTCCCAAGGTGGCTCTGGTTTCCAGGAAAGGAGGGATTTTCCTCCAAACTCAAGGGGGAAAACCCCTAACTTTTTATTTTCCCTTCATGCCAAGAGGAAATTTCTCCTGGGAACAAGCCCTGTGCACAAACAGACATGCTGCCCTCTCCTCCAGGAAGCACAAGTGCTCTTCCACCCACTCAAGATCAGCCAGAAACCATCCCCTAGACCAGCAGTTCCCTGATAACCCCAACAAGACAGCAGCATCCTCGCCAGGTCAGAGGCACACGCCCCATCAGGAACGTGTTTCGAAAGCATCTGCCACCTCTACAAGCTGGCAAAGGCCATTTTCCCCAGCTGCAAATCCACCCTCGAGTTCCAGTCCATGCTCAGGAAAGGGAAGGGAATGGGAGGTGTTGCAAAATATGAAAGGAGGATCTGTGGTGTAGGAAATCCAGTCTACATGTGCAAACAGCCACTCTCTGGCATTAGGACTGAGAACTGTGCACAGCTCATCACACCTAAAGTCCTCATAACCCATAGCTGTGCCCAAAGCCCTTTCTGTGTGTTTAATTACTGTCTAAAAATGGCAGAGGAAATATTTGGGGTGTGGACAGGCTAAGGATGGGAAAGGGAGATATTTTTTTAAAGATATCACTGGTTTTAAAGAGACTTTCCTCGTTGGTGGGTCTGGAGCAGTAAAACCACCCAGCAAAGCCAAGCAGCTCCGCAGGCGTCCCGGCTGCATGCCCAGGATGGTGTGGCCATCGTAACACAGCACTGCCGAATTGCTGTCCCTTCATGTAACAAAGACGGATGGCAACTGGCCTGGAGTCCGAGAGCCAGACAAGACAGCCCTGAGAGGGGGAATAAGTCTCTGCCTGATGGAGAAATGCCAGCCCAAGGGAAAGCACAACCTGGCCAGCATTCCCAAGTGGAGTCAGGACAAGCTTGCAGCCGATGGCCATGGAAATGAAAGCACGGTAGCATCATCAGGGCGGCTCAGCTGACTCCTCATCACATTGAAGAGTGGGAGACCCCAAAACCTCTGTCCACTGGAGGGGATGGTTCAGCATCACCCCCGGCCTTGCAGCGGCTGCACTGGGCACTGTCCCTGGCACCAGTGGGGTCCTGGGGAGAAAAGGGCTTGGAGGAGGCAGGGAGGCCGGAGCAGGCTCAGGCAGGAGTGCTGGAGGTTTGGGGCTGGGCGCTTCGTCCTCCGTGGGGTAGGGCAAGGCCACCCCTTGTCCATGGAGTCCCTGCTCCATTTCCCACCCTGCGCCCAGTCGTGCCCCGTACCCCTACCCGGGCTGTGCCCGGCTGCCCACTCGGATGCCCAGCGCCATGTGCGGGGGGTGCTCAGCTCCCACCGTGCCCGGTGCTCTCTGGACCCCCGTATCCAGGGCTCTCCCGGGATCTCCGTGCCCGGTTCACCCGGATCCCCCATGCCCAGCTCCTCCCGGCATCCTCGTACCCAGGGGTGCTACCGGCTCCCCCATTCCCGGTGTCCCCGGGACCGCCATGCCTGGGTGCTGTCGGTGCACGGTGCTCCCGGCTCTTCTGCAACGAGGTGCTCCCGGCTCCCCCTTTCCTCATGCTCCCGGGACCCCCATGCCCGGTTCTCCCGGTTCCCCGTGCCCAGGTGCCCCCGCTCCCGGGGCGGGCTCCCCGTTCCCCGGCCGGTGCCAGGTGCCCGGCCCCCCCCCCGCTCCTCCTCTTCTCTCTTCTCTCTCCTCTTCTCTCCTCTC
>VYZV01012939.1:216495-239968 GCA_013401275.1 Pandion haliaetus
CGCCCCTCCTCCCCTGAGAAAGCGAAAGCGCGGCGGGCGGAAGCCGAGCCCTCCCCGCCGGGCCGCGCCGCACCGGGGCCGCACCGGGGCCGCTCCGCGCCGGGAGCTACCATGGCTTCCATCGGCAACTTCTTCCGACGGAGCCTGCGGCGCTCCGGCCGCAGAGGTGAGAGTCGGGAGGGGACGCCGGGGAGCACAGCCCCGCGCCGGGCTCCGGGAGGTGCCGGTGTCGGTGTTGGTGCTGGGACCGGTACCGGTATCGGTGTCCCGGGACGGCGGCTGCGGGAGTCGACGTGTGCCGGCGGAGCGGAGACTTTCCCGGCCAGCGCAGCGAGGCCACGCCGGGTGGGACCGACGGTACGGGCACCGGCACCGGCACCGGCTCGGTCCCCTCCAGCTCTGCCCGTACGTGCTCACCCTGCGGAGCCCAGCTAGGGCCGTCTGCCCCCGGGGCTTATCGCATCTCCCGGGGCTTGCTCCATCCTCAGGGGCTCACCCCAGCCCCCGGGAGTGCACCCCATTTACCAGGAGCACTCCCCACCCCCGGGGGGTTCAGCCCATCCCGGGAGCTGCACCCCATCCCCTGGGAGCCAACACCCTCCCAGATTAGTCATTTACCCCATCCCCTGGGGTTTTACCGCATCCGCAGGCTCCCTATTACCACGTCCCCCATAGCTCTCCCAGCCTTTTGCCCACTGAGCGCATTGGTGCCAGAGCGTGGCATCGAGGGCATCCATGGGGGCATGGTGCCCCCAAGGCAGGTCAGTGTTGCAGAGACTTTAGAGGACAGTGCTGAAATCATTCCTTTGGGATTTGTGAGCTTTTTCAAGATAGAGGATGGATCATCAGGGTTTTCTGGCCTGCCATATCTCAAACCACAACAGAGCAGGTTAGGGCAACCTGTGGATTTGGGGGGCTCACTGCAAGTCCCCCCCTTCAGGTCTGTTTTGTGGTGGCTGGCTCTTGCTCTGGGTGCGATATATGTTTTTCCAAGCTCAGCAGAAAAGGTTCGATAAAGCAAAAGTCATTTCCTCTTTGCTGGGGCAGGTGGGTGGCTGCACAGCACAGGAAGCAGAACTCCACCACAAACCGTTGTGCCAGGCCGGGAGATTTCGACACGCCACAGCCCAGGAGTTTTCTGGGAGGGAAGAAACAGGTCATGCTGCATCTCAACGTGGGTCTGAGCACAACCCTTGGCTGATAAGAAAACCCCGCTCTGGTCGGGGAAGCTGGTTGTGCAGCAAAATGTCTTTTTCTTTTAACACCAGCCGCCCTGGTGCCATTTCCACGCACCGTGGCAGTCTTTGCCCTCTCTGTCCCCGTGGAGGGAGGGGTGAAAATCCACAGTGCTGGCAGCTGCTTTCCATCCAGAAGCTGCAGGAGCACCCCCCCCAGCTGCCTGGCTCATTACCCTCCTCGCAGGGGATGCTCCCGCTGCTGGGGGGGGCTGCGAGGTGGTCCCCAGGTCTTCCCCGCTTGGGCTACGGAAGAGTTGTTGGCCAAAGCTCTTGTGACAGTGGCTTACGTCCCCAGGACACATGAGGAACTGCTTATCCTGCTGGTTTTGGGGAGCGCTGGGACCTCTGATGCCACATTAAACCTGTCCAATGCTGCACGATGGTGCAAGGCCCCATATGTCCCCGGAGCTTGTCTTCCAGCCCAGGGATGGGGTATTATGGTCCCAGAGGGATTTAGACTCTGCCAGCAAGGGCTTTGCAACTAGACCTGGTGTAGGGAAGCATTGCTGGGTGACGCTGCACTTTTGTCAGGGCTTGCTGCACTGGGTTGCACTTTGGGCAGGTGTGTGGGTCCATCTGCAAGAGGCAGACCTGCAGTCCAGCATGACCAGCCTCCCTGGAGCAGTGGGTTTTACTCAGCTGTTTGAAAATGCCATGGACGTGATGCAAATCCAGCCCTTGCTTGAGAGTGCATCTTGTATTCTCTGAAATGCAGGATGGGACTGGATAGGCAGGGTTTAACCAGACTTTCACCTTACCCTGGCAATCTGTGATGGGAAAGCAACCAACATGGGCATCCAGTGAGGATGGGGGACACCAGCAGCCCTCCCCGCTGCACAGCCTGGTTCCCTGGGGTCCCCCCAGCAACAACCTCCTGCCCCAGCTCCATAGGTGACATGGGACCATTGAAGCTGTTGCTGGAGCATCCCAAGGAGGAGCAGGAGACGCAAAGCGCATCTTTTTGATGTTTTTTCCCTTGGCCCAGAGCACCTTGTTGGGCTGTCACATGGGTGATCCCCACCAAGGACAAACCAGAGGTGTCTGCAGCCAGGTCTCATCCTCGGGATGATCCTGGGCCTCCCCTTGCTGCAAAGGGAGCTCTTCAGGATGAATTTCACCTTACCAAGAGGAAGGACTTTGCATGCGGAGGTGGAGCGGCCTCAGGGTGCACACGGGGGTGGCTTTGCACATCTCCCCACCCTGAGCTGGGAAAGGTGTTTTTGTCCCTGGGAAGGGACATCCCACAATGGGACTGTGAGTGTCACCTCCTCAGATGAGCTTTCTGCTTCCTTCAGCTCCCAATGACCCAGAGCAAAGGCTGCAAAGGTGTTTCTAGACTAAAGGAGGCAGCTACAGAGCCAGAGGGATACACATGGTGGGGTATCCACCAGCACTGCTGTTGGAGGAGCATGTCATGCATGGGGGAGAAGGACAGTGATTGCAGCCAGCCACAGCCATGCCTTGCCCTGCCGAGCTGCAGCACAACCAAAAGAGCCCAGGGCCAAACTCTGGGATGCAGGGACAAATTGCAAGAGTCAGTTAGTTCATCCAGCCACACATTTTTTTCCCTGACTGTTATTCCTAGGAACAGCTCAAGCGTTTCTGTTCTAGCTCCCTGCTGTACTCAGAGCCAAGACCAAGCCCGGGACAGTTTCGGTACCAGGAACCAGGGATTTAGAGTCGCAAGCAGCTGCTGGGAGAGGGAAGAGCTGTGGCATGGCCTGGCTGCAGCCTCCTGCCAGCATTTAACTCCTCTCTTTGCCAGCCCTCAGATCTCACTGCCTCACCATGATCATCCCAGGGCCCTTGGAGATGTCAGCTTGGGCTTTTTTCACTCTTATTTCTAGTTTTTCGGGTTGTGGCAGCTGACACTCCCCAGCTGTCCTCCCCAACCGGCCAAACAAGAAATGGGTTGTAATCTCAAGGAATTGTTTTGCTTTGGGAGCTGTGGTTTAGGGAAAACCTTCGAGTATCTCATTTGCAATCAGCAGTTCCCAGGACTAAGGACATCTGGCAGGGAGAGGTTGGGATTCATCTTGTTGGAGCCTTTGGAGGTGCTCTAACAAGATCTGTGCTGTTTGTTTGCTGTTTTTTTTCCCATAAGGGAATAAAATTGACTGCTATAAAAGCATTCCACACCTTCCTGCTGATGCTTTCTGCAGAGACCATCTGCTCTCTGCCATCCCATGTGCTGGCTTCACTCGGGACGTCCCTCTGCTCGCCCTGGAATGGGGCAAAGCAGGGTTGGGGTGTCTTGACAGCACTTGATTTTCTCCAAAAGACTCATAAAAGCCATTTCTCTTTCCGTTCCATGTCCTGTGCCTGCATGTCCCCAGCTGTTCACTGTCGGGGACCAAACCACCCTTTGCACCAGGTCCCAGGTCCCTTCAGCCACTTTGGCTGGTTCATGGGTAGCTCTGCATCTCCTCTCCTGCCATCAGGATACCTCCTGGCCTTTCATTTCCCTCAGCTCTGTTTTTTGGGTTTGGGGGGTTTTTTTGCTACAGAAGGAAAAGAGGGGGCCTCTGCTGCAGAAAACAACCCATCACGGGTGCCGCAGGGGAAGCCAGGAGAGCGGAGCTCTGTTCCCTATTCTGCCGGACAGTTTTTCTTTGAGTACCTGGTGGTGGTGTCGCTGAAGAAGATGTCAGATGGACATTATGAACCCAAGATAACCTACCAGTTCCCAAAGGTATTTAGTGCCCTGTTTCTTGGAAGATGAATTTTCTAAATTTAGAGGAAACGGGGATGTTGCTCCTTCCCTGTCACTAGAACCAGGGGAGGAGAACAAAAAAATACCCCATGCCCTTGAGTCACAGACACAAACCCCAGGGCTTTGCCTTCATGGATTGGGGTTGCTGGGACTGTCTGTCCCTCCCTGCAGTCCAAGCCCAGGGCCACAAACCCCAGGGGTGCTCCCTGGTCTCCTGTCCCAAAAGGGGAGACCATGGCAGTGAAATCACACCTTGGGGAGATGGCACAGAAGGAGAGCCCCTGTTTGCAGAGGGGCCCTTGGGTGCCTCTGCTTTGCCCCGCTGTAGCTGGGATAAAAGAGTCAAAAATGGGATTTTGGGGAGATGCTTGTTCAGGGATGTGTGGGCACCCTCTGCTTTGGTCTGAGCTGGGGGTTGCTTTGGGACATATCCCACCCCATCCTCTGGGGCTATGGTCACCCTCTATCATCCTGACTCTTGGCATTGCTTCGTTCCAGCGGGAGAACTTGCTGAAGGGCCAGAAGGAGGAGGAGGAACGTCTCTTGCAAGCAATCCCCCTCTTCTGCTTCCCCGACGGCAACAACTGGGTCCCCGTCACTGAGTTCACCAGGTACCTGCCCCGCTGTGGGGTCTTGGCCGTGGTTCCCCACCCCATGCCGTCACACCCCTGAGGGCTGTGGGCTGGAAGAGCCATCCCGTTCCCATGCATTGTCTCTCCTTGCAGTGAAACCTTTTCTTTCGTCCTGACCAATGTGGACGGCAGCAGGAAGATCGGCTACTGCAGGCGGCTGCTGGTGAGCATCCCACCACCCATACACCCATTGCTGGGTCGGTGGTGTCCATGCCACCCCATCCCCATGGTGGGACATGATACCTTTTGCCATGCCCAAAGTACAACTCTGGGGACATACCTTAGAAAGCCACTTGCCTTGGCAAGATGATGACAAGTAGCAAGGGGGTGCCCAAAGGGATTTCTTTGGAACTTTCTTCTGCTGGGGTATTAGTTGGATGCTGGATGGAGGCAAGCAGTGTTTGCTGTAGGCCAGGGCTGGCCTGAAATGCAACCAGGAGATGCAACGATTGGGAGGTGCCATTCCCTGTATCGGTGGTCACTGCCTCCCCACTGATCTCCTGCAGCTTCCCTGGCTCCTTTCCCTTGGTCACAGAGATCAGGATGGCTGCAAATCCCACTTGGGATCAGGATGGGGATGCATGTGTGCCCATCCAGGTGCCAAGAAGCCAGGTGCCCTCAGCCCCATCCCCAAAAATTGCTTCTGAGCAATTTTCTCAGCTCATGGATTTGGCCAGCCTGGGGGCTGCGAGGTGTGATGGAGGTCTTCCTTGGCTGCTGATTTACGCACAGCCTGCTTAAATGGGGACATAAAGCCACAGGCCCATACGCCAAGGCTCAGTGAATTGCTGGATGCCACCACCCTTTCATTCCCTGGTGAACCTGCCCACTTCTGCATCCAGGGCTGAGCTCTGGCTGTTTGAACTGCATGTCTGGAGGGGTGAAAGTGCAGAGAGCAAACAGACCCAGGATAATCCAGTTGGAAAAACAGCTTGGGTGCTCATCTCACTGGTCCCTGTTTCAGTAGGAGTCAGGATTAGCCCAGAGGGTGGTGGGGCAGGAGGTGTCACAGGACATGTCTGGGGTGAGGAAAGTTTGGGAATATGCCAAAAGGTTTTGCACCAAAGCAATTAACAACTTTGGCATCTGAATTGCCTTCTCCTGGTCGTGGGCACCCTCTGCTTTTACAGGTTCAACTGGGCCTGAGTCCCAGCTCTGAAAATCCAGTGGGTGATTTGGCATCTTGGGGTGGGGGGTGAGTGGGGCCAGGGAGGATCTCTGAGGAGGGTGTGGAGCTGGTGCCATGGGGCTGGGAGCTGCTCAAAGCCTTTTCCCATCCTCTTCCAGCCATCCGGCCGTGGTGTCCGCCTCCCTGAGGTCTTCTGCATCATCAGCTGCCTTGGCTGCTTTGGGCTCTTCTCCAAGGTAGGGATGTGGTGGCTCCATCTGGCACAGTGGTGACCCAGGCAGCAACTCCATTGCCTGCTGGGGTTTCACAGCTCAGTTTTTTTCTGCCCCAGATCTTGGACGAGGTGGAGAAGAGACGCCAGATCTCCATGGCGGTGATTTACCCCTTCATGCAAGGCCTTCGGGAATCACCTTTCCCAGCTCCAGGGAAAACTGTCACCATTAAAAGCTTCATCCCTGAGTCAGGCACAGAGGTTGGTGGGGGTCTTGGGGGCTCAGCAGCACCTCCTGGACTCCTGCAACATGGGGAACCCAGGCCACCTCTGGGAGCATCCTCCAGACCTGCAGCACCCATGGGTGCTCACTGGAGCGGTGGGTGGTGGGTCGGGCTGCCAGGGGCCTCGTGCCCTGGAGAAATGGTTGCCATCTCCCTCCTGGTCCAGGAGGCGAGCAGCAAGCGGTGAGGATGAGGATGGAGCCAATCCACAGGCAATGCTGCCCCATGTTTGTATCCCTGCAAAGCAGCATCTTTGCAGCTCCATCAGCCTTGTGCTGGAGCTGCAGCACAAAATGTTCCTGGACAAGGTTTCTTAACACACAGGCTGTACTTGCACAGCCTTTATGTCAGAGTGGTGCATCGTGGGGGGCTGTGGAGCAGGGCTGGCTGCACCCCACTTGTGAGCTGGTATTCACACCTCCAGGTGTATCATGCAGGGTTGTTGGGGTGTGCGGTGGTGCCGGGGCTGTCACGGGATGTCACAGGCTGCAGCTTCCCCTCTGCACCGCAGTGCTCAGCTCTCAGTCTTGACACCCGCCCCAGTTTAGCATCATGGGCAGGATGCCGCCATGGCACAGGCATGCAGCAAACCAGCCTTTACCTGTAGAAAGGAGATCTGATACAGGCACGGTGCCCACAGGGCTCATCTCGCCCACACACAGCCCCAGCTTGCACAGGCAGAGCCTTTTCTTTTGCTTTTTCTTTCTCTTGTGGCAAAGCTGGGGTGGAAAAAGGGGGAGGATGTGTCCTGGCACCTGGCAAAATAACCAGAGAGCTGAGCATCCCAGGGATGCATCCTGACAGGGTGGGTCTGAGGACAAGATCCCTCCTCTCTAGTGCAATTGAGCAGCTGGCTATCAAATTGCAAGAGATTTCTTCATCCAGGAAGGCTTGTGCCAGGGCTTTGCAGGTTGCTCAATGCTCTGGCTACAGGCCAGGCTGCAGGGAGTGCAGCTGGGGGTGACTGGGGAAGGAGGATATGCAAGGATGTTCTTCGAAAGAGCTGCGCTTTGGGGCTCCGGGCAGGGGCTGGAGCAAGTTGAGGAGATCAGTGAGAAAACAGGGAAAGGGGTGAAGATAAATTCTGGGTACTGCATGGGTTGGGAGCTGGGGATCATGCAGGATTTGTGCTGGAAAGGGGCTGTGGACCCCAGCCAAGCCCTATGCTGCTGGCTGGGAAGATGCTGCTTTGCTGGAAAGGCAGCTTGGCACATGGAGGAGGGGAATTTCCCCCACCACCACCACTCCATAAAGCTGGGAAGAGAGGCCAGGACTGTGTCACGAGCTGCACAGTCCTGTTAACCCTTCAGCAGTCACCGTCTCGGGGCTGCCTGCAGCAGGGCAGAGGTATCAACCAGGTTTGGGAGACTCTTGTCTGGGGCAAAGCCAGCAGAATAGACAGACTCCCTGCAAATATCCATTAGATAATTCACTTTTGGTCCATCCTAGCTAGGATGAGGCGAGCTGGCCCTCCTGGAGAGGCTTATGAGGAAGCTTTTGTGGTTTTTATAGCAAAAGTCATGCCCTCATCCCTCCTCCCTTTCCTGGGCAACAGGAAAGTCTTTCCTTGTGAGTGCTGGAGAAAAGAGGCATTTTGGTTAAAAATCCAGTGCCCCAATAAATAAACCCCACAGCACACATCACTGCTGGCTTTTCCTGCATCCTCAGCACTGCACAGCCCACATCTCCAGGCAGGACAAGATGAGGTTTGTCCCTTGCAGAGGGACATGATGCAGATGCTGCAAACTCTGGGTCGTTAATTGCTCCCAAATCACCCTCTTGGGGGGCCAGGGTGGCAGGGGGGAGCGTTGCACCTCCTAAGCCAGGCTTTGGTGGCTCTCCATTGGCAGCTCATTGAGCTCACGCGGCCTGTGGACGCCCACCTGGAGCATGTGGAGTTTCAGGCTCTGCTCCAGCAGCTCAGCCCCCACCTCATCCTGCACATCTTTGCCTCTGCTGTGTTGGAGCGACGGCTCATTTTCTTGGCAGAGGAGCTGAGGTGAGTCCTGATCTGTTTATTTAAAAAAACCCAAACCCACAAAAAAAACCCTTGAAGGAGCCAGGATGCAGCTGAACTCAGGGCGGGATGTTCCCTCTGAGCACTGAAATTCCCTTTCCTCATGCAATGCCACCACAATGGCTCCTTGTCCTGCAGCATCCTGTCGCAGTGCATCCACGCAGTGGCTGCTCTCCTCTACCCCTTCACCTGGGCTCACACCTACATCCCTGTGGTTCCTGAGTGTCT
Organism: Pandion haliaetus; assembly: GCA_013401275.1. NCBI lineage: Eukaryota > Metazoa > Chordata > Aves > Accipitriformes > Pandionidae > Pandion > Pandion haliaetus. The sequence goes on from VYZV01012939.1 coordinate 224,948, forward strand.
GCTCGACACTGTCTGCTGCCCCACGCCCTTCATGGTCGGCATCCAGATGAGGCACCTGGAGCGGGTCCTGGACCAGCCGATGGAAGAGGTATTTCATCTGGGCAGGGGAAAGCATCTGGATGGAGCCTTCGGTTAGTCCGATACCCTGGGTTTGGGCTGGTTCTGGGACTGGAGGGTCTGGTTGCGCCCTTTTCCCATCCAGGGAGGCTGGAGATTGGGGCTTCTTGCATGTCCCCTCCTGTTGGCACCTGGGGCAACACCTCCACATGCCCCTGTGTGCTGCCAGCCACCGCAGGACCTGCAGCCCTGACCATGGGGCTCAGGTACCTGCTGTTGGCCAGGCTGGCTGTTGGCATCAACCCAACCTTGCAGAAGCAGAGAAAAGCTGTGTGGGGACAAGCCACCAAGCCTGCAGCAAACACGGTCCCTGGGTGGATGCCCTGGTCCCCCTGCCCAGGTCCCTCCAGCCCAGAGGGACTGATCCCTCTCCTGCCACCCTCATGGGCTGTGGACACACTGGTCTGATCCCAAAATGGGTGGAGGAAGCCCAGATGCCTTAGTAGGGCTAAACCTGGTTGCTGTCTGCTCTCTTTCAGGCTCTGATAGTGGATCTCTGTGAAGGGAAGATCCTCCGGGCGGTAGGTCCCCCTGTGCAGGGCATGGGGCTGGGCTGGGCTCAACTGGCCTGAGTAGCCCCAGGAAGGGCACCTTTTCCCCTCAGTGCCACACACCTGGCAGTTTTCACATTTGGGGGGCAGAGACATCTCAGTGTCACCCATCCAGGGGGAATGTCCCATGAAAGGATGTCTCCAGCCACTGCAGCCATCTTGTCATGAGCTGGAGCAGCAGTGGCTGTGTTGGGCATCCCACTCCCAGCATCGCTGCAGCACTCTGCAATGATAATTAATTAATGAGCTCTGCAGAAAGCCCAACTGATGGGCTGCACTAACTGCTGCCCACTGCCATCTGAGCCGGGTTCCCACTGGTGCCAGGTGCTTCACAGCCCCTTTGCCTTCCAGGTTGGTGATGAGGAGGAGATCTTGCCCATCAAGCTCCAGAACGAGATGCTGACATCTCTGAACAGGCACAACAACAACAACAACGTACACAGTAAGGACGTCTCTTTATATATGGTAAAACACACAAAAGCTGCCCTCTGCAGATGGCCAGAGTCCTCAGCAAAATGATTTCCCTAAAGGGACCTGGCCTGGGATGTTTCTGCCCCAGTTTGCAACAAAATGCAGCCACAGGATGGAAATCCCTTGGTCTTTCCACTCTCCTGCGAAACATGACAGCAGGAGCAACTGCTTCTGCTGAAAAAGTCAGCTTTTGCCAATACTTGGCCCACAAAGATGTCACCACCCTGGAAAGCAAAACCAGCCAGTGCTCCCTCAGCAAAATTAGTCTGATCTTTGTTTACTGGTAGAGGGAGGTTTTAAGAAATAATTTCCTGGGATGCAAACACAGACTGCAAACCGGCCAGGTTAAAATAAGACCATCCCTTCTATATTCAGAGGTCCAATCCCCACGTCTCATGCTTTGTGTCGTCTTCCAGCATCTGAGCAGGTGAACACGCTTGTCTCTGAAGCCTTCGTGCAATTCTTTGTCCGAATGGTTGGCCACTACGCCTCACACATCAAGTGGAGTAAAAATGGCTCGGGCGCCTTCCAGGAGCGAGCCTTCTGCAAAGCCATCACCTCCAAGACCAACCGCAAGTTTGTAAAGAAGTTTGTGAAGACAAACATGTTTTCCCTGTTTATTGAGGAAGCAGAAAAGAGCAGGATCCCACAGGAAGGTAAACGGCCTCATGTCTCCTTCCCTCTCCAGTCACATGAGCTTTGCAAAGTCCTGGGCTATTTGGTTAAGGGAAAGAGATGCCCCATGCCCGGAGAGGGATACAGCTCTAGCCTGAGGATGCTCAGGGCAGTGAGTAGCACCCATTTGCTCTCAACAGGTGCATTTCTCTGTCCCTGTCAAACAATCAAAAAAAATCCCTGGGCTCATTTTCGATCCTGTTGTTTGACTGGGGATGGGGCAGTCTTACTGAGAGCAGTGTTTTTAGGCAAACATGCCAGTAGCTGCGCAAATATTTGGCTTGGACACAGGCAGCAGCTGGGAGCTGGCTCCTGGCTGCGCTGCCTGCAAGCCCTGACTCATCTCTGCCACCGGCCCCAGCGCAGACCTGTGGTGGCTGGGTTGGTCCTTTCCCCTTCCAGGGGATTTACAGGGCACTGGGCAGAGCTGAGCCTCCTCCCAGCCCACGACAAGGACAAACAGGGGCAACAGAGGTTGAGGAGGCCACCCAAAACATCTATCAGTGGCCAGAGGCATCCTGGCCTGGGGCTCGCCACCCCCAAGGTCTTGCTGCACTCGGAGAGAGTGCAAGAGGGTGCAGTCCTTGCGCTCTGTCAGCGACTGCCGCATCGGAGCAAAGCAGGCATCCCCTCGGATGGCACCACATGGCAGCAAGCAGCAGATGGTACCTGTGGTGGGTCCCTCTCCAGCCAGTCTGCAGCCTGCCCGGGGGACTCGGGGCCTGGCTCTGCCTCAGTTGCTGCTTTCTCTGCCCTTTCAGGTCAGACTTTATAGGGCAGACATGGACCTGGGCCTGCCTGGGACAGGCAGAGAGGGATGGCACAGTCCCAGCTTTCTTATTATATTCCCAGTCTACGTCACCTTTTTGGCTATTTGCATTCCCAGGGTCTCCCACTTTCTCTCTTCCTTGCTGGTTGGAGAGGAAACACAAAAACTGAACATGAGCGAATGCATGGGTTAAAAACTTATGCTAACCCAGCATAATAAAGCCCATTTTGGGTAGGTAAGAAGAATGGGTGGAATTGCAACAAGCCTGGGTCCTCACCTGGGTGCAGTTGTCCACAACCCGGCGCAGTTTGGCTCCCAGGGTGCATATGCATTCCCCAGGACTGGGGCTGTGCAGATCTGTATCCTCCCCAGCCTGAACACTTGCATTTCACTAACAACCTTTTCTCATCCACAGCATATTTCCAGCAGAAAATAATAGAGTACCAAGAACAGAAGAAGCACCGAAGGGACTCCTGAAGTCCAGCCTGGGAACACTGGAGCAGGGCTGGGATGGAGCAGGTCCCTGCCAGCACCACCACACTGCACAGACTCAACGTGTGCCCCATACAAAGGCAGAACACGCTGGACTCTGCTGGATCTGTCTGCCAGTTCCTACCCATCTGTGACTCATGAGATGCATGGGCAGCACCAAACACCAGTTTCTACCCTTTCTTTTTCCCTCAGGGCATCATCGCACTGGAAAACTCTTTTGCAGAGAGCTAGCAAGCAGGCTGTGATTTCTTTTCCGATCTTGCTAGCAACAGGGACAAACTGCAGCTCACAGTGCCTGGCACTGCACAGAGTCTTTGGCCCCATCAGTACCTCATGCAGCAAGGGAGGAAAGTCAGGGAGCTGGCTGCAGGACAACAAAGGTGTTAGAGTAATTGTGAGAGAAAAAAAAAAGGATGAGTAGGAAATAGTGTTATTTCTAATTAAAACAAACCTAGGTTTTGCAAACAAGTAACATCCTATCAAATAAGTTTCAGAGGTTTCTATTATTAGTAACTGTTTCACTTTATTTTCTGTCAAGATATGCTCATTGTTAAATACCGGCAGGAACAATTGCAGTGGATTTTAGCGGTTTCCTTTATAGCAGCTGTCTACTTCATTGGCACCACTTAGAGCCCAGTTTAGCTCTTTAAAAAAACAAAAATATTCTTTTCTGACAGGTTATTTATTTGTGCTGTAAGCAAACTGTGAAGGCCACAGGGCTGTGTTTTGTAGTAGAGGGAAACGGCTGATCAACAGCTTTGGGTAGGGAGGAAATATTTGTTAAGTCCAGTAGTAAAATATGTCGACATCGTCCTTGTTTCTGGTTTTGATGCCAACTTCTTTTAAAACCTTGCAGTTCATTGAAGCACTGTCTCTGAAATGTGATGTCTGCAGCAGATTTAAAGCTAAATTATGGTTCTCCGCCTTTCCTAATGCACTCATCCAGGGAATAAATATTGCAGCAGGGGAAGCTGGTACCGGCTGCAGACCTGCCTCGTTCCTTCCCAGACAAACCAGGGCCAGGTACTTCTCCCAGCAAGGGCTGGGGTCGAAGGCAGAACTTCATCCTCCGCTCTGGGATGTTACAGCCAAGCTGCCGTATCACTCGGTACCCACTAGACATATGCACACATGCAAATGTTATCAAAAATATAGTTTAACTCAACTTTTGCCATAGTATTGAATGCCACAGTGATATTTTACATAAATACTAAAAAAATAAGCAGGGTGACTGCCAGACAGCTTTCGCTTTTGGAGCTGTTGAACATCTAATGAAAACAAGACAGATGTAAAAGGCATTTATTTTAGAAGTAACTATTTGTGCAGTCATGCACAAATGTAAGTGACAGAAACACAGTCAGACAAAGGGTACAAACTGAACAGCAATGAAACTCTCTAGCCCTGCTGAAAGAAAACTGTTGATTTTTGTTCAGCCCCCATGTGTGTTTGGAAGGGGGAACAAGAATTATTTGTTAGAAAAAAGGGGGATTTTTGGCACTGTGGGTAGCCTCTCTGGGTCCACAAGTTCCCTCTCATGGGTAGAGTGTTACAGGTTTTAACTACAGGAAATTAAAGTTTAGTGGTCTTTTTCTGTGGGTTTTTTTTTTTTTCATTTTAAAAAGTTCACCTGCCAGCAGAAAATTGTGTGTGTGGAAAATCAAGGGGCACCTATAAAGAACTGTCCCTTTTGAAAAGGCCAATTTCCCTCCCCCTTCTCCTGCTTGTTCATTACCATTTTGAGAAGATGCCGACCTTTTTGGTCCTTCCTTTGGCAGTAGCTCTTTAGAAAAGAAGAATTAGAAATCACATAAGGGACTGGATTATGCATTTGCTTAATTCCTGTCAGAAAAAAACATAATAGAAGGTTATTCCTTAGCTGCTGAAAAAAGATACACAAAAAATTATCCTTAAATTAAAAAAAAAATGTTGTTCAAATGTAGCCCATGCTATAGATGTCAGCAAGGGTTAACTACAGTGAGTTAGAAGGGTTGGTGCTACCTTGCCTGACTGCTGAACAAAGAATAGGTTGAGATACAAGTTAAGTTCCTTAAAGCACTTTTCCTTTTAGTATTGTTATGGAAAAAGGGACCTAGATCCATTCCCAGAAAAGCATCCTTTGGGAAGCATATCAGCTCTTAGCTCAGCTTCTCAGTTGGCTACAGGAAGACAAAAGGAACAGGTACAGAGTAACGGGAACAACCAGGCACTTTTCTAGCACTAACTTCTCTCCCCATCATCCAGCAGCTGCTTCAGAGCTACAGGTGCTGGCTGGAGGTGCTGGCAAGAAAACAAGCCCAGAGCCATCGTCTACCCCAGGACTCTCAAATCTCTCCCCACACTCCTCTCGCATCTTTTCCCTTTCAGTATGCTGTTACTCTTTCTGACAGCTGTCCTCATTTCCTAAGCCTGTGTGACTGATGTCATTCCCGATAGCAAGTTTTAAGGGTTTCTTGAGTTGGGTTGGCCTGAACATTGAAAAGCAGCTTGATATTATCATGCTTGCTTACTCACCTGACTGGTGCTATCTGGCAAGAGCTTTAATGCCCTCTCTTTAATGCCCAGAAGGTGGACAGACTGCATATTGCAAGAAGTATGCACATCCCTATGATCAATCAAGATCAGTGAAGAAAGAAGATACCGTGCTGAAAGGACAGATGCTGAATAAAATACCCTATTTATTCCTTTGAACTCAGTCTGCCTGTCTCAAACCACCTGCTTGTAGGTGGGGGCACTGTGTTCGCTGCTAGAGACGCTGGAGTAACTGAGCTGCTGTTTGCTAGGAGCACGGACAAATCCAGCTGGGCTCAGGTCGCACTGCAGCATATCAGCAAAACTCACAGCATACTTCTAAATACTTCTTCCTGCTCAAGATCTGTCTAATGCTTGAGCTAGGTCTACAGTAAATAAAACAGTGCAAAGAAATGTTTCTCTGAACTGGAAAGTACTCATTTATTCTGCTAAATTATTAACGTAGTTCCCAGCATAGTATTAGCCAACTCACGGTCATACAAACAACTCCCAGGCATGGTTTGGGAGACAGCTCAGGAATCACTCCTGATTTGCAGTTCAATTCCTGCTACACAGCTGCCCTGCTTGGAAGGTAAGTTTTATGTTATGGCATATGTCACCCTCTGCCAGCTGGCCTCAGTGCCAGCAAACAGTCCTGGGCATATTTAACCTACCAGAGTCAACATAGTCATTATTGCTAAGTACTTTCAAATTGCACCAGTACAATTATAGACACAGCTCCTACTTCAGATCACTTCCCACCTGGCTGTAACCTCTGAAAACTGCTGCAGTCCTCACCTCCTGCTCTCAGGAAATTATTAAACTTCTAAGCAACTCCACTCCAAGCTCAAAGATGGGGCATAGCAGCACTGGATGTATGTGGTGCATGCAGGGTAGGAAGGAAAGAAGAGAAAATACTAGTATGAAACAAAACTGACATGCAAATGAAAGAGAAACAGGCCCTGAGGTATCTTGACCTGTCTCTTTCCTACATTAAAATCCTTGCCAAAGCAAGGGAACTCCTTTACCAGTTCGTAGAAAAGGCAGCAACACTCCAACACCAAGTGGAAATTTTCAGCTTGGCTTTACGGTTTTAGGGGAAAACTTGCTTAACAGAGAACAGGTTGTATTTGTTTTGAAGGGAGTATACTCAGACACAGGTGTTCCAGGAAGCTCAACAGGCTGCTGTTGTAAAAGCTCTAAGTGTCTTCTGAATGCAACAGAAAGTGAAAAATCATGTCACAAGATCAGGCTGAGCCTGCAAAAATTCTGTTCCCCTTCTCAACTTCTTGAGCAGCCTTAGCTCTACAAGCATATCTAAGATAACCCATGATCACAAGACAGTGCTGTAATGTACAGGTGCAAGGGGTAAAGTTCATGTATTCCATTATTTATTACAGGCATTTATACAATACCTACATCCATAGCAACACTTTATATGGTTTGGATTACAAGCAGTAACTATTCCCTGGTAAGACTGAAACTTCATCAGGATAGAAATGGGAATTTTTTCCTGGCTGGCTGAACGTGGAGGGCATTCAAACTTCCAGGTAGTGAAAAGCTGAGGAAAAGATGCCTTTTGCATTTCCTGAACATCAACAGGCTTTAGCTTAGACATGTTTCTTAAATGGAATTTTGGTCCTAGACAACCCTTTAAAGACTCCAGTTCTTCACCAGTCTCAGCTATCAGTGACAAATTATATGGAACAGCTTGAACATTAAATCCCTGAAGACTAAGAACATGATTTTCCCTGTCTGCATCTCTAGATCACTCACACTCCAGGAAGGAACCTTCCAAACAACTGAGTTTTGCACCCACTTCCATGAAAAGAAACACATGGTTTGTGAAAGGGGACACAGGCCCTCAGCACCTTAAAATCCTTCCAGTCTTTTGCCTTGCAGATTTTGTCTTTCTCACCACTTGAAGGGCAGCAGCAGAGGCTAGACTACCTAGATCAAACTTCACCCAGCTGAATACAGATAAAACTAAATAAACTAGTTATCTAAATTCCAGCTGTATCTAAAACTGTGATACTGAAGAGACAGCTGCCACCTTACACACTGGAGATGCTCCCAGTATCAAGACACCGGGACCATAACATTTCCAGGACACTGAAGAGCTGTGCCCCAGGTACCTGGTCAGGATGTGGGAACAAAACTCTCCCTCAGGCTCCAGCCCGGCAGGGACCCTTTGAGAATCCCCAATATGAACCCCCAGGGCAAGGTCCCCCAAAGGGCCCTCAGCTGCACTTGCCATAAAATAGCTGCTCACAAGCATGCAAATGCCTGGAAAATCAAGGGCAAAGTAGAGAAGCCTACATAAATTTCTCCTCATTCTGAAGATGTTCCTCCTTTCCCCAGTGCCCCAATCCCAAGGCATGACCTCTAACTCAGTTTTTGAAATGGTATCACCCCACAGGAAGGAACCAAAACTCTTCCAACCAGAGAAGACACAAGACAGAGCATATCCACATGCTAAGGGTTCAGCTGGAGGTGAGCATCTCAGTTCCACTTCCTGCAACATCTCAAACAGGGCCCAGCCCCTGTTCTTTCCTTGCAGAGACAAACACTTCAACAACTAAACTGGAGCCATGCTCCTCCTGTGTTCTCTCTCTAGCCCAAGCAGTCCTGTGTTTCTGCAAGGACACAACACAGGAAGACTGACCTCTCTGTCCACGATAGCCTGACACTGGGTACTGTCCCAGGCAGGTGGAAGAAGGAGTTTAAAAAGCGCTCTAGTCACTGAAGGAACTGGATTTTTCTCTCCACTTCTGAGCACATTTTCTAATTGCTAGGGTATCACAGGAAATACATGTCACCACTTCCTGTGGCCAAGTGGGGTTTTGATTTATTGTTGTTGTGATTTTTGTGTTTGTTTGTTTGTTTTAAGTGAGCTGTGCTTAATTCCTTCAAAGAAGAAACACATGCAGTTGTCTTCAGGTACTGCTGTGGCTCTGGGTTCCCAGTAGACAGAGGCATTTTCTTACCATCTTGAGTGAGATGCTTCAAGGTCAGAGGGCTAGAATTTCAGCCACAAGGTTCCTAGCATTCTCCATCATCTCCCAAGCAGCTCCCTGATAGCCGTGGCAGATCCTGCTCTGGAGACACTCCCTTTGCTCTGCACAGCAAGCTTAGGCACTTTTTTCAGTGTCTGAAGTTCCCCTCAATGCCAAAGCCTATGGCACACATTGCAGCACTTCACTACCATGTGATTAAACCCTCCATTAAATCTAACTTAGCCTCCCTGATGCAGTTCACCACATTTAAAATGGTATTAAAAGAACAGCAACAACAGGAAAAAAAAAAAAAAACCACCCCAAACTTACTGCACTATGTAGCAGCAAAAGGTCTTGGAGATCCTGGAATGATAACACTATACACATAAAAGCATTAGAAAACTGCTTTCTAAATAGCAGGCAGGATTGTAGCTTAAAGTAAGACAGAGCAACACACACATCTAAAGACAACTGTTGCTCTCAGAATTCTTATTTATTAAGAGCAGAAAGGAAATTTTACTTAAGTTTTATACATAAAAAAGTAAACAGAATTTTCTTTTTATAGTCTTTCCACTGAAGAAAATTGAGAAATAAGTTGTCTTTTTAGATAATGTTTATTTAAAAAAATAAAATTAATTGACAAAGATACCACACTATTTTGCATGCCAGTCATCCCTTCTGCTTACAGAACCCTGTTCAACGCGTTATTCTTTAGCAAGAAACTGCTTTATCAGCAATGCATAAGCAAAAGAACCATATCAGTCTGGACTAGAGCCTTGACAGCTGCTTCAGCTACACAAGCTAGTGCGATATCTCTGTTTTTACCAGCTCAGGTCTTTAGTAAATAAATTTCAAGTGGACACTAAACAAGTATTTCACTAAGAGATGATGAAATATTAAAATTAAAAGCAAGTCGTATTGCAGCTGTAATTATACTACATTAGAAACTTCAGTTGTTGGGGATCCATTCAGCATATATAGGTTAGTTTGTAATCAATTACAAAGACAGAGCATTACTCCCTGCATGCTTTCCTGGGCTTTGAACCAATGGAGTTGAGTACATGTAGAGTTGACTAGGGTGTATTTGGAATTCACTCTCTCAGGCAGGAGACTAGTTAAGGAGTGTTACTGATAACAAGGAATAAAAGTTATACAACATTGATTATTATAAATTACGTTGTTCTTATCTTCTTTTTGCCTTAGTCTCCTATGTATCTTCACATCCATTCATGTAGAAAACCAACTCTTTCTTATTTTTCCTTATGGTGACTTCCCATTTACTAATGGTGATTAGAATGCGTGGAGGACGACTTGATTCGGAATACATGGATGTGCAGATGGGCAGCAATCTGATTGCACACACTGACACAGTATCGAAGCAAATCAAAGAGAGAAAAGATCTGCCATGGGAAAAAAAAACCCCACACATTTAGATCTATGTTTTCATAGAGTATAATATCACCTGCATGCTTCAGAATAAAAGCAGTGGGGTCTTCTTTTCACTGACTAAATCTCCAACTCTGTAGGAATAATCACTCAGTGAAGAAAGAGTTTATAGGCATGCTGGGCTTTTCTCCAGCTTTATAAGACAGACTCTTAATTCTAGAGTCAGAGAGGGGAAAACAGTTACAGGAGCTATACATACTGTGAAGTGTCCCATTAACTCTGAATGGTGATAACCATACATAAAATACCTATTTTATTAAAAGGTTAACACTGCATTTTGGTAGATAACACTTGAGTGCTTGATAACCACATATAAGTTTAACTTAACATAATTTTTCCTAATGGGTGCTGCTAGTAATGACAGACATTACATACTTCCAAGAGCTTAAGGCACAGCCATACTACACTTGGACTGTGCATAATATATTCTCTTGCTAACAAGACATCAACACGAATCTTCAAAATATTCTATTCTAAACTTTGAATGTTTGCTGTATTGCTTTAAAACTGTTTAAATCATGCACCAAGCAAGCCATGTTTACCTCTGTTTGCATGAGCTCTGTTGAAAATCAACTCAGTAAAAGTAGGTTCCCAGTCCCATTACCCTCTAGGTGAGTCAGCTAGGCTCAACCAACACAAATAACACTTGTGAAAGAGCACGCAAATGCTTGCAATGATTACCGACAAGCAAAGCGAGCCCATACTTACCAGGGCAATCCAGAGTACAATATATTCATCAATAAAGCTGTTAAAATACTGGTCCAGAAACAATAGTGCTGGGCCTATGAATGCTGTGTCGTGCAGGTGCATTTCACTTTTGGTCATGTGTGCAACCTATATTAAAAAAAAGGAAGTTTAAGAAGTAAACCTATGCCAGCCAAGGTAGAGTGATTTCAGAATACACAAAGGCAAAAAAGTGCAGTTCAAGCTACATTACTGTAAGATATATCAAGTACTTAAGTAGCAGCAGCTATACTGTTTTAATTATGAAAGACTACAGTTATATGAGATGTAAGGTTTGCAGCGAAGTATCTTTCATTAGAACAAAGAATGTAGCTACAGGAAAAAAAACCTAACACATTTTCCAGCCCACAAAAACTCTTCCTCCTGCCAGAAGCAAAACAGTAAAATGGAAGTAGACTGGTAAATTTTAAGGTTTAGTCAAGCCTGGAAACAAAACCTCACAGCTGCTAGATCTTCAAAAATCAGAGACACTTGGTGTTCCTCTCACTCCACTTATTTGTTCTCATCCCATAAGGATCACCACCTCTCTCTGGTTACAATTTGATAATCATGTCTTTTCATGCCCAAGCATGACCTTCCCACCCTCCCCCACATGCACAGTGGCTGTCCTACACCACATCCTCACTTTTACCAGTACAACTGCTGATGTGACTGTGTAGTAAACTGGTCTTGGTAAGAAATAACCTTTTCTTCCACTGCAAGTTATGTCCAACACTGATCCAGGTCATGTGGCAAGGCAATATATGCCTGCAGAACTGAGATGGTGGGGGGCAGCAGTTGTTTAATCCTTCATTCACTCTGTTCAACAGGAGCTCCTCTCCTGATAAGATTGCCATCTGTTCCCTGGTACAAACCTGTTAATAATTTTAACCACTACTTCTCTTTAATTGTTTGTTAAACCCTGAGCAACTGTTCCAGACCTCAGCAGTTCTGTCACCTTCTCTGCTTCTCCCAAACCTTCCTCCCCTCTGCATCTGCATCTGAGGGGTGTTTCAGTCACCTCTGTTCCAGCCCAGCTCATCATCACACATGTGCATAAATACACTGTAAAAGTGTGAACAAACAGCTGGGAAAGGGGGAGAAACAGAACTCAGGCAACTGTAAGCTGTACTGGCACTGACTCTGTAACCATGGCATTAGCTGAGGTTTACCACGCCTCTTTCAAACACAAGAAAAGCTCTGCTGCACCTCCAAGCAACTGAAAATAAGTAAAGCACGAGTATCACTTCAGTACACAAACATGTACAAGATAGTCAATGGAATAACCAGAGAACTTTAAAATCGACAAGAAGTTTTACTGCAATAACAAGAAACTCCAAGGTTCTGGTGCACTTACCACTAGTTTATTTGTTATCTTAGCAGATACAAAACCAAAAGTAAGTATATATAAGCAGGGATGCCTTTCAAAGAGCCGCACAGCAGATTTCTTGTAGATCATAGCAGCTAACGCAATCACTGACCCAATATGAAGAAAAGGTGAAAGGACACTTGTTCCCTACAGCAAGATAAAGTTAAAGCGTTAGGTTAACAAAATGTGCACATTGCAAAGAAACCTCAATAAGCCAAACACTCATGTGGTATGCACAATGTGCGGTTTCTAACTAAAAATCACATTAAAAACCTGTCTTCTGAACACTAGTACTAACAGGAACAAAGTATGGTGAAACTTGAGTGAACTCAGCTGAGAATGTGGTTGAACCTTTCTTGTGCTGGGGGATAAAATAAGGTTTTAGGCAGCAAGAAGTGCACAGTTCTGAACTTGTCACACAGGTAGTGGCTAATGCTATTAGCAAGCAACAAGACACAATCCTGCTATTGCTTTTTCTGCACCAGCTAGAAAGCAACTAAAACAGCCTTCTAGGTAGCAAATAATCATTAGGCCAGCATAGAATTGCTTTTTGGAAAACTCCCAGGGGTCCAGAATCAATCATCATCTTTGCTGAAACAGAAGGTACTTGTGCAGATACCTCCACCTGTACTTTTTCACTGGTAATATGAATAATACAGATCTTTTAGAAGAATCAAAACCATAATCAATCTTCTTGACAAGTTTCCTTCTGAAGAGATTTTTGCACTGGACTTTTCTATGAACTCTTTGGCAGGTTGTACATTTGTATAATCTGTTCTATACGATTAATTCAAAAACAAGTATCAAAGTAACATAAGCACTTTTAATCACTCAAAAATTTTAAATCTCTTGACTCCTAAAGCTACTATTCTTATGCAGACAATACTATCTTGTTTCTCCCAAGCCAGCAAGGAACTGAAAAGAAAATATTTCACAGGTAGAAGGTATTATGTTAAATATAAACTAAAGGCATGGCTGAAAAGCCACAGAGTGCTGAAGAGTAACTAGCAGAACAAAGTACTTACTGCTATAGTGGATCCATTTTTGCCAACTCCACCTGTGAAGATCACACCAAAATAGTTTGTACAGGAGAATATGGTTCCTGCGACAGTACACAGAGCCGGGAATATTTTCACCTGAATATTCAGTATTGGAATCTTAATGGAACAGAGACAAGAAGTTAAAATATGCACAAGCAATCTAAAATTGGGCTTAATACTTCTGGTGCACTCAAACACTCCACTTTCCAACACCATGTTTGCTTTTCTTTCTCGGCTATACAGAGATTTAAATTTCTACAAGGCTCATAGAAGCATGTATTTTTCCAATAATCCTTCCATCAAGCTTCCCATAAAGCCAGACTTATCTTCAGTTACCTGAAAAGAGCCATCAAAAGCAGAGAAGGACAGAAACCAAGAACTTGCAAGCTAAATCACCCAGCTATCGCATGGAAGAGAAATGCATCAGTTATCTTTTCTGAAGCTGGTTGTAAAACTCACAGATGCAGCCCAAGATCAAACTGGGCAAAGCAAGAGCCATTGGCAAAAGCCCCTTAAACTGGATCCTATCTTATGGGCAAGACAAGGGAAGCCAAGAGAGATCAGACAAGTTATCTTGGAGTCAGTAAGCTTAGGAGAGCAAGCAATGAGGTTGCTAAAGAAGTGAAAAATGAGCGCAGGCAGCTTTGAAAAAGGCAGTAGTTTTCTTCATTTTTTAACAGTTGTGTTTCAGGCACAACAGGAGAAACTAGAAATAAAGAAAGTTAAAAATGAACCACAGGAAATATGGTATGGAAGCAAGTGTTTATCTAAACTACCCAAAACTTCCCAACTTATCTATACAACTACTAAAAATCTTCACAGGCTCTTAATTCAGGAACTGAAGTCACAGCACAACTGAAAAACACACTTGGGTCCCCAACAGCAAGGAGTCCAACCACATACAGAAGCCCAGATGAGGTCAAGTTGTTTCTATTTTTCTTCAATTATACTCTCAGTGTAGCTTTCAGCAGGTAAACATAATTAGTTTTCTATCACATTCAATAACTTAATCTCTTGATCTTTTCAGGGCACAATTAAGAGGCAGAGACAGCTTTAACTCTCCATGCCTTGCTCTTAGGCAGCCTACAGATGAGCACCCAGACCACCTCTCCAAATCACTGCCCCACACGCTTCTGGCCAGCTGGCATAGTTTCATGACACTCAAACATATCTCTCCCTTGCTCAGGCTGCACTGTCAAGTCAAAAAACATTTTCTGAAAGATAGTAAACAAAGAATAATTATAAATAAACAAAAGGCACACATTGCCACAGACTGGAGTACTAACTGTAATCATTCATTAATATTATTAGGCACAGGACTTCTGAAGGTCTCTCCTCAGTCTTATAAAGTAAGGTACTTGTGGTGCCCTCTGCTTCAGTAACCATACTTTGGTATTTAAAGAATGGGGTGAATTTGCTCTTCTACAGGAAAAGGAAAACAATGACAAGCTTCATACAGGAGCCAAAACACATTAAGCTTGACAATTCCCAAACACAACGGGAGTTTGCTGGAAAAAACACCCCATGAACTTCAAACTAGTACCAACACATTTGAGAACGATGCTCAGGAAAGGCAGAAGGATGAGACCACACTGTTATAACATCCAGTTTGGCTAGCTGTGCTTTATTAAACACATTCCTTTTTGCTTCCACTGTTAGCTGCATCAGTGATAGGTATTAGACTGCACTTAGCTGGCATGGATAATTAATGGGAACCAAAGCCACATACAGAAATTTGGCAGAGGGAAGTCAAAGGAGAGGTATAAAAAGGCAGCACCTGCTAAATTGCTTTGCATACAAAATGGAGCAGCAAGGCCAAAAGTTGGAAGAAGCAAAGGCAAGCAAATAGCACACAGGGGAAAAA